>JAPMOQ010015914.1:5323499-5373301 GCA_026543055.1 Argiope trifasciata
ACACACACACACACACACACACACACACACACACACACATAATTGAAGACCAAAAAGGAATAAATTTTAAAAAGGATAAATTCGAGGTGGAATAATTCTAATCGCTTGTTTTAATAATAATACACGGCATCATATGCATAAATTTCTCACCACGAGTCAGACTCGTGACATTTGTTTATGACACAAATTCTTTACCACAAGTGAGACTCGTGGTTTTCGCTTATGGCACACATTCTTTACCACGAGTCAGACTCGTGGCTGTAGACCAAAGGGTTAATAGTAGTAACTGAAAAATATTGTACTAATTAATTAATACATTATATAATATATTCTTAAAATATCCTTAGTACTCTTATGTCATCATGTAATCCACCTACTTGGTGTAGTGGTCTTCAGTGGGCAACTGTATGAAATTATTAATTTTCATGAAATGAAACCACATTATCTTACTCGTTATCGAATGCTTCCCCAAAGCATGAAAGAGAAAATCATATACTTGAAGAATTACTTACATATGAATATATTTCGGTCATTAAAGAAGAAACAGTAAATAAAATAAAAATTTGTTCAAAAGTTTCGTTATACTTAATCATTCAAATCACAATAACGTTATAAAATATTAAATCGTTGACTAAATATCAGATGAAAATTGATTAAAAAAGAAAATTATATATGTCTTTTTACATATATTTAGCATATGTTTAAATGATTCGAACATTCAGTTTTCCAAGATACATTTCCTCCAACTTTGATATCTCTAGTAGAAATGGTTTGACTTGAGGAATGCCGGTTGCCAGACAGTCATACAAACATATATTTATTTTATCCTTTATTATTATTAGAGATTATTGTTTCAGTGCAAAAGAAGGATGTTATTCTTACATATTTACTGCACTTTTATGTCGTATTATTAAACATTTTGGTACTGAATTAAGCCTTTTTTGTTTCCAGAAACTGACCTTCATAACATACTGTATTTTTTATTTTATCAAAAAGTTTGAATTTCCTTAAACTGAAGTTAGTATTATATGTTTTACGAATATCGTAATCAGTCAAAAAACTGGAATGTTTGATTATGTTTGTGTTTTTTTTGAATATAAAATCTTTATAGACATTTAATCATTTAAAACAGTAAATATCCATGCATCAGTACAATTAAATGACAAATATCTGATAGAAGATAATAGTTGGTGAAACGATTCCGCCATTTGAATTAAGTATTTTAAATTTATTGCGTAGAAAAAAAGTCTAGTTTGTGAGTTGTAATTAATTGTTTGATAATTTTCATATTAAATATGACGTTAAAGTTTATTTTTAAAATTCATTTAAATTAAATGAAGAAAAATGATGCATACAATGAACTTGTTCTTTAAAACTTATTTTGAATCAAGAAAAAAAATAGCATAATAAATAAAATCTAGTTTATCAGCTTTCTAGGAGATCTCCACTTGTTGGCTGTTGACTTACTAAATATCTCGTACAGTAATACCTTGATCAGAAAAATTCTCCGAGATTCTTGACAAATACACTTCAAACCTAAAAACTTAAAAGAAATTTAAACTCATAAATTTTTATACCAATTATTAATAAAGAAAACAAAATTTCAAATAATTTTTTCAAAGGCGAATTAAATTCATAAAAATTAGCATAACATTCCTTTATCAAAATACTCAGTTACATTTTTAAAATACGATTTAATAAAATATTTTTTCAGTTAATATATATAACAATACTGTAAAACTTTGAACTAAAGAAAATTAAATTAGTGAAGCGAAATTTAAATAAATAAGCTTAAATCTTTATTAATAATCAGATTAAGGATATATGTTTCTGAAAAAAAAATTCTTTACAGAATGAAAAAAAAAAATATTTAAATAATCTAAATGCAATAAAATGGTCGTTTCATTTTTTTCTCGAACATTAAAAATTTATTTTTTTAAAAAAATATGTCAGCTAAAGAAATAATAGAATGCACTCTTTAGCCAAATGCATATGATCCCCAGCATTAGCTATGATTTTAGGCATTAGAAATTACGTTATTTAATATTAAAATGGTTTTCTTGTATTCTATTTTATTATATTTATAAAAATCACGTGTTGCATAATTTATAAAAGTGAATAAATTGATACATTCTATATATTTTTTTATTTTTATTCCGAAAAATATGATTTTAATATTTTCTGCCTGTCAATTTTTTAAAATGTGAAATAAGTCCTCAAATTTCAGGTGACGTAGAAAATTTGAACACCTTTCGAAAGTTTTGAAATCTGTTATTGATTTCTCATAACGGAGACTTTATCACATAAATTTGAGAATATCTATGATGGCATTTGTGAGGCAAAACAATGATATAAAAATAACATAAAAAGAATTACAGAAAGTTTTCAATAACTTCTTTATGCGCAGCGTATGTTATACAACCAAATGGAAAGGTATACCAAGTTACCAACCAATGTGCCAGAAGAAGTAAATTACAAATATTTCTTTAATTAGAATATGATAATATCTGTAGGAATCAATTGGTAATCAAGAACAATTTTTCCAAAGTAAGTTTAATTGCATGAAACAATTCACAATTTAACAAAAATATATTTAAAATATCGCCTAAAATATAATTAAAACATTATATGAAAATTCAATGAGTTCTAGAAAGGAATACATTTTTTAAAATGCAGTTTCCTCTCACGGAAATTTTCGAGTTCGTTCAATCCATTTATTTCCAGTTCAACTTTCTTTATTCCAAATTATTGCTGAAAGACTAATTTATATTTAAGAACTTTCATTATAAATACATATGTGCATTTTATTACATTTTCTATTAAGTATATGTAAATAAAACGATGCTATTTTAAATTTAATTTCTATAGAAAAAATCTTGTATTTAATATTTTCAATAATTCCTTGAAAGTAAAAAGTAAAATACCAATCTTTCCAATGTAAATAATTTTAATAATGTTAAGGATATCGATGAAAATTTAGATGTTTACTTCAAAGCTTATTTTTATATCGTAAACATGTTTTATTTCGTTTTCCAGATTCTATATTAGAGTTCATAATAATGATTCATTCCTTTTTAATTATATAATAAATTGTGTCTTACATTTAATAATTATTTAACGTTTTTTTATCTTTAATCTTAGTCTTAGCTTTCATTAATTTATTTGATCAAAGCCATTATACTATTAAATGTGTTATTTTTATACAATTATTTCCATTAATTCAATCAATTATTTAATTAAATCTTTGCATTAAAAAACCTTGTTTCTTTTTTGAGAATTGTCAATATTAGTTGATAGACATGACTGCATTATTATCTAGCAAAAAAATAAAATAAAATACTGCATTTTTAAAAAAAATATTTATATTTGTTTTAACATGAAGAATTTGCCATTATGCTGAATTAAACAAACTTTCGAGAATTTACACTGGAATGTCAGATATCTTGACATTGTATCAAAATTATCAAGCACACACAGTTAATAGCATATGAATTCTGTAGGCTATTAACTGTGGATAAAAATTAAGCATTATTCTGTATGGATAAAAATTACCATGCAGAATAATGCTTCTTACATTGATATTTGATTGCATATTTATGTAGAGACAAAACAAATTTGGGCGATATATCCATAAGTTTAATCTGAAAACCAACATCTTCAACAAGACTTTGGAATAATAAATGTAAATATTCCTAAATAACTTCTATACTATTTAATATCTGGAATGTTCGTGTAAACATTTATATTTCAAGTAAAGACACAATGAGAAGATCTACGCATTAATAAAGATTATACTTAATGCTTGACATACATATTAACATTCTGTCAATATATTACAAGCAAGCATCAGCGGCAGAAGATTGATTCTTTGTCCTCACAATTATTAAGATATTTTGATGAAATATTTCGACAAACTCTTTTCATTTACTTTTCTTAACTATGGTTGATCAATAATTTTCTTTTGCACACATCCACAGATCTTTGTTCCAAGAACTGAAACATGGAGCATAATATTGCATACTTCATAATTAAAAGGAAATCTCAACATGCCCCGATTTTTTCCATGAAAGTGCTGAACAAAAGATTATTCAGCACCTGTTCATTTGACAACACACGATAATTGAAATTTCCGTTTAGGAGTTTGGGTTTATTTACCAAGAAGCCATTTCCCCTTAATATGTTTGATCTATTGAAATATAATTGTTTATGTTATATTATTTTCATATACTTCTGCATGCAAATTGAAATCACTTTAAATATCATGTTTATATTTCTGGAAGGATTTTATTGAAATAGCTCATATTAATTCATATTAAATAGATTCTGAAACAATAAATATCAAAGGATAATACTATTCATTAAGAAATAGGAGATTTTGTCAATATATCTGGGTTTCAAATTGTAATTACGCAAAATACAATTTCATACTGAAAAGAAATGCAATTTCACACTGATGTAAATAATGTAATGAAAATATCGATGTCAAAATAATTATATTTAACTTGAATGAATGAATTCATTTATTGACATTTGATTAATCATTGCTGTAAGAATTGCCAAATTTCGTTTTTGTGATATGCAATTTTAAAAATATTTGATTGGGGTCTGAGCACAGAATGATGATGTCTGAGGTTAGGCTAAAAAGTTTTTTTCATAAAGGGTGCACACTGAAGAAGCGTTTTTGATACTTCTATTAAGACCGATGAATGGAATTGAAACATATCAAATATTACGTACAACTGGGAATTCTGGGTAATATATCTTGAATCATTGATTTAAAATTAAAAAAAAAAAAATAGTTCGTAATCACATTAGTAGTCAGTAACAGATGATTATTTCTTTCCTTTTGTCAATAATTTTAAGTATAAATATTATTTTTTATGATTGAAATGGTTGTTGGTTTGAGAAAATAAAAAAGTAAAAAGAAAAATAAAAAAAAAGTTAAATCAACAGCAGGGGAGAAAAACTAAAATGGAGCTTTAAGACGAAACTAATAAACTTTCTGTCTGATATCATATCAGACTTTCCTTTGTGTTTATTTTAAGTATGATTTTATTCAGTTCATCAAATTATCAAGTATGAAAATGAAAGTTGCTAAAACATGTGCATTCAATTTGTACCTTTTCAACTGCTGTTCCTCAGCAATCTGACATTTTATCCAAAAAAAAAAAGGTTATTTAGGGGAGGTGGCATCAGGTATTTAATTTATGAAAAGGGCAAACCAAGATTTAAAAAAATGTTCAAAAGTAACACTTCAGATATTTAAACGGATTATAGTTTGTTGAGCGATTTCGGAAAAAAAAATTATAAAAATTTTCTATAGAGTTATGGGTCTTATCTCTTATTTCAAGAAAAGGACTTATAATAAAAAACTTTCATATAGATTTTACATCTATTTCTTTGTAGGTCAGTGCTAATTTTTTATATGATAAGACAACTCGAATACCAAAGAAGAAAAATTAAAACAAATGAAGAAACTATACATTTAAGGCAGAGCATGGGTGAAGAATTTTGAAGTTATTTGCAGGAAAATGAAAACAATTTCTTGGTTAAAAGAACGATGTATGATTAATAGAAGTAGATGTACAATTTTCTCAATGAATGAATTTACTTCTAAAGGCCATTAAGAATACATGAATATTTTTCATTTTCTATTAAAAAAGCAGTATTCTAGTTTGTTATGTAAATTAATTTTCCTTCTAAGAATGTTTTTGTGTTTCGGAAACAAATTGAAGAATTTGAAAAATAGTTTTTTTAAATGATAATACTTAAGTAAATTTTGAAACTTAAATTGCTTTCACCAATGTTTTTTTGCTTTAATTTATAACTAGTGTTATTTGGAAATAACTTAAAAGCTAAAATATATTTCACGTCTTCGCAATTATATTACGTCCATTTGGTTATTTATTTATTATTTTGATACGGTGTCTGTTGTATATATTTATACAAAAAACGGTGTCTGTTGTATATATATATGCAAAAAAGGTTTCAGTTAATAGTTTCACTCAAATAAATTATCTCGTGCAACAACATATAAAATTTTTGAGAAACAAATAATATGAAAAAAATCTTGTGCATTTTGCTTGATTGACATAAAACAGATTTTACAACATTTTTAATAGCATTATTTTTAAATTTTGCCTGCATCTAAAGAATAATTTTTGTAACAAAAAAAAGAAATGTTGTATGAAATAATAACTCATCTATTTGTAAGGGAGCAGATAAATTTTTTAAACGAATGTTTAACGAACTGCGTAGAAAAGGTTTATCTTATACTTAATTCATGAAATGCAAACGAACTATTTCGAATTTAAATGAAAAACTGACTTAAATTTATTTAAACAATTCTTTCTTTTTTAGCATATTTAATAAGGAAGCATGAAGTTTAAATGCAATTAGATATCAGCTAAAGTTTTTTATTAGTAAAACATTTTTGTATAAAACTAGCTAACTTGATTTGTATACACACATAGACATTGTCTTTGATTCTTCTTTTACACCTCCCCCCCCCGATTAATCAGCATTTTCTTATTCTTTCCTTTAGCAATATTCAGAAAATATTATTATCGAAATTATTATTTCATTATTTTACATATTAAAATAATATAATTTGGACACCAAGCTAAAGATTTAAGTAAGAAAATTCTAATATGCATTTTCCATGTCAAAGTATAATTCGATTAGAATGTAATCAAAATAAATTTTCATTGAAAAATTACTTTCTTTCGTATGAAGAATAGGGATATATTAAAGTCTCACTTTCAAAATGCTGTAAAAAAAGAACTATAATCAGAATGAATTAACATTTGAGTTTAAATACGCGAAGAAATGAGAAGTTGTATGACATAAGAAAAAAAGTACCATAGTGAAATAGTAGATAGCGCTGTAAGCAGCCTATCAAAAGTGGAGTAAACTATAAGCGATATTTTAAATCAAAATACTACGGCTTTGGCATGAATTGCACACTAAACCAACTGTACAGTTCAATAAGGATGATTGTTTCGTTTTTTTTTTTTTTTTTTTTGATACCAAGAGAAACAATGCAAAGTCATTCAACAGTTGTCGCATTATCAAAGCCCATTCACCAAGACAAGTTTTTACTATATTTCAAGGAAAAGTCTGCAGTCAATTATACTTAGGCTAAAAGTCGCATGAAAAGCTCATAATGAATTGATTTTTAACTATCTTTAGGGCAGGAATTGCATAAAATGCAACACTTAAGACAAAATGCTTGATAATTAACGTTGTTATAATTGCTTCATTGATTGGAAATATGCATATATGAATTCATTTATAATAATTGTTGCCTGCTTTGTTTTAGTGATACACAAATGATACACTAGTGATACAAAAATGATAAGAGTTTTGATTGATGAATATGCTATTATTTTATGTGCATTTAAATTAATCTATTTATCAGTGTTTTAAGAAGTTCTGTATATAAGAATGCGGTTTAGCATGTTAATATTCGAAATTTTTTATTAATACTGCTGAATAACTGATAAAGCACAGATTTTCAGAAACTTTAGAAAACCTTTTTCAACTTCAAACGCCTAATCCAATTTCTCTATTTCCTCATATCTACGTTGTGAATTTACATGTATTTAAACAAGGAATAAAAACCTAATATACTAAAGCTGAAATATTTTATAGGTCAAATAGATTTGAAATACCAATTTTATAAGCCTCGATTGCCATCTTTAATTTCTATAATTCTAAAGTGGCATAAAATTAAAACACAAAACTCCTCGCTTGATTTTTAAAAAGATTCAAGAATATAATTGACATACATTCTCGGGAAATATTGAGTAACCAAAGAATTTAGCCAAATCCTAGCGAAGTGAGACGACATCTCATTCCTATAATCCAATGGCGAAACTTATTTGGAAAATACCTTTTCTCTTGGAGATAATTCATTTTACCGTCCAAGCAAAGGAGGAATTGACTTAGAATTTAGTTCACGTGAAGCTCATTATGTCTCTTAAGATTAATTGGAGAGTTGTGCCTTTAATAAACATTCCTAAATGAGCGAAACTGGATCGCGACACTCGCATATCATGCTTATAAAAGGTTGCACCAAATCTCATTTCAAAGTTATTTGGGATATAATTATCTCAGACTGGGAGTAATTGGAAAAACCGTTGGATTATTTTTTTCACCCAGAGCGATGCAATGGAGATAATAGTATCATATATTCTTTTAAATGTCAAAATAAAACGAAGTAATTTTCTAACTGTGTGATAACACATTTTCTTGCAATTATTTTTTTTTATCCTTATACCAGTTTTTTTCATGGCATCAGGAAAGGAGATTATAATAAAATCGAATAGTGAGCCGCTTATTCTTCATCATCAAGCTAAGTAATTATCAAGATCATTTTATCTCTTGACGGAAAGAAGGAGAAGAGGAAAAAATGTGTCCAATTATTTCTTGAGTTACAGTGAAATTTTCGCTAGGAATTTGACAGTTATCTTAAATTATTATTATTTGAACTTTTTTGATTAATATCTTTAAAATGATGGTATGCAAACGAAATATTCCTTATGCTATTTTTTTACTCACGAACATGACTGAATAATTTTTATAGTTGTAGCCTTGTAATCATACAATAAACGCAAAATTAGTTAATTTGATATAAAAATGTGGCTTTATATATTTTATGCTATATTAGGTTTGAGGTACCCTTATCACCTTACATATAAAGGATTATTTACCATTGTTTAAAATCAAAGGAATTTCCGCAATTGAAATTTAAATGCTGTGATTAATTTCATTTAATTGTGAGAGTACTTTTTAAAAATAGTCTCTTCTTTTAAAAATAGCTTTATTTCTAAAGTTTAAAAAATTGAGTTTATTGTTAATAATTTATCTAGATGTTTAGTTATTCTGTGCAGATATTTTAATTTCTTAACTTAATGATATTTCTTTCTTCAGAAAAAAAAACGAACCCAACAAGTTGATTGAGAGGGAAAATTCCTCAATTTCTTATGTAGTTGTTGTAAAGTAAATTGACAAGAACATTAAAAAGCAAAAAATATGGAACTTTTTATTAATAGTGGATCTTTGAAAGAAATAATTGCATTTATGATTTCCCTACACAAAGCAAAGTGAATTAATTTAGGATTGGTTTCCTTTTTATTATATTGCTCAATTTTCGAGCATTAAGTTCTATCTTTGCCATGATGCAAAATTTTTGAAAACTGAAAAAAAAAAAATTGAAACTTTAAATATATATTTTCTAGGCATAATGACTAATTCAAAGATTTTAATGCTAGAAATGCTTTTTTTAAAGCCAGAAAAAGACAAAAAAAATAATAATTCAGATTATGTGAAGAATGATTATCAAATATATTTATTATTATTTTTTAATGATTATTCAGTACTTAAATGATTATTTTCTTTGTTAATTTCATGAAAATAAGCTGGGAAGAAATAAATAATTACTCTTTAATTCGATCATCAGTAACAAAACAAGACAATGTACAGTAATCGAAATTTCAAATTATGGCAAATATATGAGGTTTGTTTTCTGTCAGATTAAGACTTGAAACTAAAACGAGGAATAAAATTTGTAGATCATGTGCAAAAATGATTCAAAATTACTGACATTTAAGGCACTCAAGATAAAAAAAATAAAGATGTTTTGAAAAAAATTGACTCAACTACGTAACTTTCTAGAAAAACATAATACCAAGATATTAATGGTTGTTATACAATTTGTAAAATTGATAATCCAAAGATAAAGATGAACAAATGAAAATGCATCTATCTAAATTTCTATCAAATCATTAAAAATGTAAAAATATCGTATGAAATCTTCGTAATTTCCCCTGCATCCTTATTTATTCTAGAAAAAACGATTATTATGCTCTGATGACATCAAGCGTTAAGAGCGCAAACAGCCGGAGAATTATGAAAGTCATTTCAAAAGCAATAGGAATTATTTGGCATTAAAGGTCTTGATGCTGTTTCTCAATGCAGATTTCTTGGGAAAAGAAAATGCTATTTCGAGACAAGATTTTGGTTTAATGAGCATTTGCTCAAAATATAAGCAAATATCAGCACGTACAGAGAAGCGAAAGATTTCGTAACCGTTTCTTTTTAGAGCAATCAAACTAACGAGCATGACGGAATTTATTCTTTTATATTTCTGGCAATCATTAAGAAACTTAGGATGTGAAAATCATTTTTATATAATTGTATGCAATTGGATTTAACATTTTCTATCTTAAAAATCTATATAAAACATCTTTTTTGCTTTGTTTTAAAAATGTAAAGTTTACTTAAAGAGTTTAGATTACAAAGTAATGCTTATTTTCTTTCTCTTTTTTTAGAGAAAATAATGAATTGTTATCAAAGCAAATAGTTTTTGTGATGCTTTTAAAATAAGTGACATTTAAATATAGGAATTTGCAAAATGTATAGCAATTAAATAATTGCTATAGATGATTATAATGAATTAAATAATTTTACTTTTCAAATTTAAGCACAGTGAGTGAAAATGGATTTGAGTTTTTTTTATATTAAATTAATCAACCGATAACTTACTTAAAATTAATTATTTTTAAATCTGTGTTAGGTTTTAAGAGAATTATCTTATAATGCAAAATACTGACTATTTATATTATTAAAACATAGTATATATCAAAAAATTCGGCATCAATTATTTCAATAATAATTCTTGATTTCATTTAATTTTTGAATACATCTTCATACTTCATTCAAAAAAAAAAGGTCATTTTCAATTTATGGAAAAAAGTCTTTTTTATGACTAAAAAAATATTATATATTTATACAGGCGAAAGTATTCTAGATAATCAATTAGTGGTTTTAGTTAATCCATATCTGCAACATTTATGCTAAGATGCACAGCATCAGTGTTTGATCAATAAACCTAAAAATTACTTTGTATAATCTACTTTATATCTTGAAAAATTTATCGATATTTATTCCACTTGTTTAGTATTCGGTTGATGTTCCAGTAAAATCACGAAATTTATGAAGTGCAGAAAGAATATTAAATAGATGAGTTTAGAAGACAAAATAGGCAAGAAATTTGTTCAACAAAAATCAATCAAATCAATCTAAAAGTTTGCGAGAAAAAACTTTTGTTGGTATTATATTTCGTATTAAACTTTTTAATATTCGTTCTCAGCTTGATTTATATTAAATCATCAAAATAAAATTATAAATATATATTGTAGATATTTGATTTACTTATATGGTTGTAGCTCATGAGAAATTTATTTAAATTCATATAGTTCATCACAGATAAAAGATACTGTATTTTAAAATCTTCCCTAACGTCTATAGTGAGATTCTTATAAAAAAGTGATTATAAATTACCAATATTTTTTAAAAATTTATTAAAAAGAAAGTATAGCATAAAGAAATTTTACTCTTTAAAATTGCTCAAAACATATTCTGTAATATTCTTTTATGAAAAAAGATTAGCATTTATTACTTTTTACTTAAACTGACTATCCATTGTACTGCTTCTAAGAAGTTTGATTACACATCTGAAATCGCATCATTGATTTTAATTCAAATTTAATTAGTTCTTTAAGAAATTCTATGATGAGAGAAGCAACAATTCTAACGCATTCACCATGTGTTAACCATCTCCATTTTAAAGGCTCTACAAATGAATTAGAATACAGATTTTCTCTCTGTTAAATATAAAGTAAAAAGCAGAAAAAGGGAAATATAATTTTGATTTTGTTAATTAGAATTGAATAGTGAATATTTATGAATGCAAATTTAAATAAGCAATTTTGTAGCAGTTTTGAACGAAGTGCTATTACCGAAAATATGGTCTTTAAAATGCAATTAATTTTCTTTAAAATGCATGAAATAACTTTAAGTATCAAATATTAATATGCAAATAACTCGTATTTTCAAGACTAATGAAAATATTTTCTTTCAAAAAACTTATTTGCTGTAATTGATAATAATACAATTATTTAATTTTTCTCTGTGCAGTTACTTCATTTAGTTTGAAGTATAAAGCTAGATATTAATGAGATTAAAAATGGAACCATATGGAAATATATCATTATATATTATCATTTATATGGAACCATACCATAATATGGCGAGTTTAGAATTTTCTTAAATCAATTAAATTTCACTTACATATTTTTTAGATTGCTTACATGAAAAAAAAACATTTCTTTATTTATAATTAAATAAATATATTTCTTTAATATTTAAAATATTAAAATCTTATAAATATTTTTCCTGCTGTTATTTCCTGATTGTTAAAAAATATATATTTTCTTGTATATGATCCCTCAGATCACACCTCGAAATGAGGATGCCATACTTTCTGTATGGTGTTGGATACCGCCACCCTGGAGAGTTTAGGAAAAGGTAGCCCCCATTGATGACGAGAGGTACTTTTTTCGGTTGTACTGTGATTGGTGACGACCCTTAGGGCTCAACCGTAGTTCCAGCCAGTATTGTTGTCGTGGCTATCCGGTAATTCAGTATTTATTATTCGTGTATTTTCGGCTTAGAGAGTCAGTGATATGACTTTCCTGCATATAAACGAATGATTTCTTATAACAAATATAATACCAACAATATGCCATTAGAAATATATTTCGGTTAACATTGAAATAAATCAGAATTGAAGAAAGCTTTTCTCGAAATCTTAAAAAAATACCAGTTTATCAGATATAATTTTTAAATTGAAGGTCAATATGAATGTTTGACATTATAAATGTTTCTCTTAATTGCTGCGGAAGTTTTGAAATATCCGTTAAATAATAAAACTACTACGCTAATAAAATAATGAAAAGTTATCTGAAGTTTTGAAATCTCCTTTGAAAAATTATGTAATATTACAATAGTTGTTCAATCCAGTTATCTATTAATTGCAAGTTCAAATCATGTTTCATGGAAAATGATTGAGAAAACTTAGAATCTTTGAACAGAAAGAATAAGAAATTCATCATTAAATCAAAATAAAAGCCTGAAGATATATTTTAATGATATACTATCAGTTCTAGTTAAAGAATTTAATTTTCTCTTGAAATTTAAAGACCTCCATTTGAAACTTTACAACATTCAATAGAAAATCTTTCTAAGAAATTCCAATATATGATATTCCATATTTCCAGTTTGTTTCATTTTAAAAGAAAAATGAAACATACTTGCTGATTAATGATATGAGTTTTAAACTTCAAATTGTATAGCAAAATACTTGATCTTTTTGAATATTTAACTGGAATACATCATTAGCAAAGTTTCAAAATTATTTTAATTGCATAGAACGAGCCATTTATATCGTTGTATTCTTAATTACCAAAACATACTGAGTGTTTTACAAACCATATCAAATATATTATATTAATATCTGAATTAAATTGTTAGTGAGTGAAAAATGAAAAAATCAAAAGAACTGAACCAAATTCTGAAAGAAATAATATATACAAAGTGAATAAATGAAAATGTCTTATCCATTGAAAGTCAAATCTTTATTCGTATATTGATATTTTTTCTTTCTTTTGAATTAAGCATGAAGGGAGGCGATTAACCAAGTTGATTTATAGACTTGATTTACAATTTGTATTTCATAGGGAAATACAAATAAATAACGCTTTGCAATTTAAGAAAATTTCAGAAATAGTATCATTATGTATGGATTGAAAAAAGATGAAAGTAATTAGTGGTACATTACATATAACGCTTTCAAAATACAAACTTAACATTAAAGTCACTGAAAAATTTAGCAGGCATAATTGATGGTTATGTATGGAATAAAAAAACATTAAAAGTTCCCATCAATGTCTTACGAATGACATATAAATTCTGAGATCTTAAAATAGTCGATGGATATACTTACAAACTATCCATTAAATTTGGAATTGTTTCATTTCTATCTCTGATTTTAATTTCAAAAAACTGGAATAAAGAAATCAACATAAAGTATTCCAGATGTAAAGAAAAATAGACAGTTCTTTCAAATGCGCATTTTTAAATTTCTGCAACCAGTTCTGTTATCTGACTCCAGATAGAAGGTTGAAAATTATCTTTAAAACATGTAAGATGGAAAGTCAAGATTTATTCACAAATTAAAAAAAAGTCTAAAATTCAAGTCGAGAATTAAAATTAGGTATGTACAAAATTTTCTTAACGGCTTGTATATGGAATGTTTTTTTTTTTCAATTTTTAAAGCTTTAGGTCTTAAGGTCTTATTTCAATTATTTTTCCGAAGGATGAAACTTTAAAAAGAAAATTAAGAAATTAATCTTTTATCCGCATGCAATTATATACAAGCAAAATAGTTTCCAAAAAGCAGCTTATAGCAGATGAAGTAATTCTATTAAAATTTGCAAATGAAATGTCTATGATTGTAATCTCGGAGTTTCTATCATTGTATTTTTTATTTTATTTAGTCTCTCAATAAAAAGAAAATTATTCTTAACATTACTTCAATGAAATCTGACCTTTTTAAATACCAGAAATGTGTTGTTGATGTTACACTTTTCGTATCAATGCTACTTTCCTAACATTCTCTACTTTTTTAAAGCTGTTTCAAGAGTATAAACAACCGAGTGCAATTTCTTTTGAATTCCTTAGAGGGAACTATTCATTTCCACGATTTAGAAACATTTTATTGTTGTTTGACTTCAGATTTCTGTTCTGGAAAAGGTTATGGGTTTGTTCAATTTCTTCAACGTTTCAAAAAGATTGCTTCCTTCTTTTATCCATTTATTTTTGTTTCGAATGCATTTTAAAATTCCTGCAAATGTAGTTTCGATCGATTTGTATTTTTAAAGTCTGATTTTAGAGTGCTTTCAAACTTTATAAAAATATTTCCTTTCGGTTTTGTATGAATTTTTTTGGATGATTTCATAATTTTTCGTTAGAATAGAGAAACATAATTTTTACATGATTAAGTCTCATTTAGAAGCAAATTACTTCCTGAATTCATGCCCATAACTATTCATATACTTTTTATAATAAAATACAAATAAATACCGCATTTTAATTTCAGAAAAAAATATATAACTTTTTAATATTTTTATATGGTCTAAATATTTTTTAACTCTAAATATCAGGATGTGGAGCGATTACTGTTTTCATTAAAAATAATTTGCATGTAAATAGTCTCTACTAAATATTCTAATTAATAACTAATGTCTGAATTAAATTTTTTCAACGTAATGCATATATTTTTAAAAAAATGAAAGACAGTTTAATTTGAATTTGCTTTGCATATATCTTATAGTTTATAGATTTGTAGTCTATTTCAGTTTCCTACTTCATTGATGGATTCTTCAACTTTTGAAATTAGGAATTTCACTCTTACTTCTGAGCATCGGATATTGCTTTCTTTAATATAAGAAAATAATCCAGAAATTTTCTCACATCGCATAAAAAGAAACATGATGCAAATATTTATGGCAAAAAATACTGAAATATTTCAGTTATTTATAGACATGATATTCGGTGGAACTAGTATGGTGACACTCCTTAACATCCTTGTGAGATAAGTAACACTACTGTGGCCAAAGACCATAGAAGTTTGCTGCTTGGGATTGAAGCGAGATTGTGATGCTTGTCTATAGACCGTCTCACCATCTACGGGTTTAGTTTAGTTTAGTTTAGTTATATTAACGTCCCGTTTCAAAGCAACACGAGGGCTATTTTGGGACGGACCTCGTAATTTTGAACCAGGTTCAGATGACGAGGACTACACCTGAACTGGCACCCCCTCTCCACACCACGCCACACCAGCAGGAGGACGTTTGGCCTGACAGATTTAACGTGCAAGAGACTCCCTCACACGACGGTTCTTCGGTGGAATCGAGTCTCGAACCTGGAACCCTCCGGTTCCGAAGCCGAGACTTTACCACCAGGCCACCGCGGCCCCCACCATCTACGGGAAAATGATGACTGGGTAGGAATTTCTCAAGTGCAAAAGCAAGCGAGAATAACTTGGATCATGATCGGAACTACATGACAAAAAGTTCCCACCGAAAATTCTGTAACAAATTCTTTGTGGAAATCATTACAATTCGATTTGTTCCACCCTGGATTTACATCAGGATTGAAAATGCCATGCCTCTTCCTAAAATTTAATACATTTCCTCTGTTTATATATTCAAATTGAGAATTGACATTTCCATGTATTACAAAGAAATGAAGATAAGTGATTGCAAAATTACAATAATATAATTATTTTAAGTAGGCACCTCCACAATCTACATAGCTTGTATCCGCATGTATAAAGTAAATTTAAAAACTCATAACCTGAATGGTTCTATTTTTCAGCTTCACGCAAAATTTCACTAACTTTTAAATTTTTAGTAGCACATTTTTTACATGCCAAATTTTATTTATCTAGTTAATATTTGATTTAAGGTTCTTATTTAATAATTTGTAGCTGATTTTGTATTTAGTAACTACAAAATGTTCGCCACAAAGTTTAAAAAAATTGAATTACAATTTGTGAAACAAAACGCTCAAATTCAAATATCAATTGTTGAGAAATGAGTAAGAAAAAATATGGAAATTCAAAAACATTACCTTGCCCGTTGATCTTTTTAAGAGATTATTCTATAATTAAGTATTTTTTTCCTATCCATATATAATCTATTAAATTTAATATTTGTACGTTAATGAATTATTAGAGAAATGCACAATTTTTATTTCAACATCTGAATGTGCATTAAAAATCATACTCGCATGTTGATTTTTGTTTATAGATAAATTACTAAAGTATCTTACACCAGAGGACTTGTATTTCTTTGCCAAAGCAAAATAATTTTAGCCTAAATCTTCCATTTAGAGAAGTTTACAGGAACTACAAACGCTTCCTAATTTGAGAAAATCAATTATATGGACTTATTTACCGAAGTGTTTTTTAAATCTCACTATTATTCGAGGAAAGTAATGCAACTTTTAAGAAAAGTGGTGTTTGGATTTATGTAAAAGAATTTATTGTAATTTCAAGTAAATTTTTTTATTAAATTCCTTGCAGGATAGCATTCTAACGATTGAATGTTTCAGTTTGTGATCTTGTGAAACTATTTTTTATGGCACATTAAAATTTCGTTTTGGAGCTCTACAATAATTATTTTGTGATATAATTTTAATGGAAAAGACAACACAGCTGATAACATCCTATTCCCCTAATATTCATACCAATATCACTGAAAACAGAGACTATTATCACTTCAAGAGAGATTTCACGCACAAAAGTAAGCAATTTTGGCAAATTTAAGATCAATCAGCTATTTTACATTATTGAAATTGAAATTATTAGATCAACAAACAGTTAATATCAACGGATAACAATATAAGGAAGAGATTAATGAAATAATGTTATTGAGAAGACAAAGGTCTATAAAATTTAAAAATTTTACTATATTATGATTCAATAGCATATTGATAGCGAATTGTTTTTATAAATCTGAGGCATGTTAAGTTTAATAAAAAAAGTAGTTATAGAGTGAGACTCATAAATAAATTGAATATCATTTTTTCAGATCCGAAAACGAAACTGAATTTTGAAAAACAAAAGTTTAAATAACTTGAGTAATGTGATCAGCTCAGAGTAAGCGATGGTAGAGAATTAAATGAAAAATAATTTAATTTTTATGAAGAGTTCTCGGAAGATATTTTTTTTACCATACAAAAAGAAAAAAAAAACATAGGATTCTAGAAAAGCGAAATAAAAAGTAATGATTTATTTTTGCCATAAAAATGATACATTCTATGGATTTAATCGTTTTTCCCGCCTTGAATTATAACGAAATAAATTTCTGGAAAAACAGATGCTCGATTTCAAGCTAGATAGATTTTTTAAAGAGTTATTTAAGATTTAAACTCACACTAGGTAAGATAGGACATTCTATAGTCTCGCTTTTTAAATATTTTTAAAAATAAATTTATTGTTGTATCTTCATCACAAAAATTAATTTAACAAATATTTAAATATATCTTAAAAGTTTTAGAAAACATTAAGTATGAATCAATTTTGTTATTTGGTTGAACTATTGGAATTCAATAATCTATAATATCTAATCAATTAATCCTTAAACTTAAGTTTTCGTGGCTGCTTTGAAACACCAAAATTTCTTCTGCCTTTACTTAATTTAATGAGGAATACAACTCATGTGATGGAATTCAAATCTTTGATAGATGGCAGGATTGCCTTTGTCCAGTCATTTAAAAGATTTCTAAATAAATTTATTGTACTTTCATCACAAAAATTATTTTAACATATATGTGTGTCTTTCTTTTATTATTTTTTAAAATCAATATCACTAAAATTTAATGGGATGACATGCAAATAGTTTTTTTATTCCAGTGATTTTGAGATCAAATTATTTTTAATTTGTAATGAAAAAAACATCTCTTTAAATAAATGTTTAAAAATAAAAATTCTTTAAAATTTTATAATTTTATTCAAAGTAAATTCGTTAAAAGCATTATTGTTTCATATTATTTAATTCAAAATGTAGAATAAATTTGTCCCATTGTCTTTCAAACCTTAGATAGTCTGCACAGGAATTACGTAATTTGTCTCATAATGAAGTAAATATTTTACATCATTTTATTTGTTAGAAAACAATGACCTGAAAATACACAAGGATATTCATATTTATTTATTGATAAGAAGTATTCAAAATATTCCTGATAACAAAATATTCAATATTTTATCTTTTTGTACATTTTTCTTTATTTTTAATAAATGTTCAGAATTGTGTTATTTAATTACCAAGTACACAGATTTGCCATAATTGCTTCATTATTTAGGCAAATTTTATAGCTACTCTGCTGGGAAGTAATTATTGGTGAGCGAAAATGGACAACATTTGGTCACAAATCATTGCAATCAGATTCAAAGATTGCACAAATTATGAGATTTAATATTTAGTCATATCATAAGTGATTTTTAAGCAAAAATGTATTACAATAATGAGATATAAAATCTAAAATATGCTACATTTGCTAAAAATTGCAAAAAATAACACAACTAGTTTGATTTCATATGCACACATTGATTCATTTGTATTTGCACATCATATGTTTCACCATTTGCATTCATTTCATTAATACGCTACTTATTCGAAATAGTATGATATAAAAATTTCTAATAATAAAAATTGTCTACAAGCGTACAGCAGTTATGAAAAAACAGCAAAAATAATGATTTTTGCGTTTTTAAAAATTTGAAATTTTGGTAATACCCTACAAAAGAATAAGCAAAAATTTGGGAACATCATTTTAGTCTTTAAAAATATAGTATCGTCTTATCATATAAAAATTAATTATTACCAATTTTATGAATTAATCGGAGACAATATATATATTTTAAAACTCATTTAGTCATATTTGGTATATATTGGTCTATAATCTATGAAACTAAGGAAAGAAATAAAGAGTAAATTATTATTTTTTTTCTTTCCTTAACACTACAAACATATTTGGAAATAAAAATTTCTCCATATATAATAAATATATTTTGGAATTCATGTATTTAACCGAATAGGAGAGACTGTTTTTGATAAAAAATAGCTTTTGAATGATGAAATATGCAAACCTAATTACTTCAAAGAGCTAGAACCGAAAATATAATTTAAAAAGAAAAAAGTATTCTTATATGGAAATTTCACTAAGCCATAATCCAGGCATAAATTTTTGGGAAAAAGAAAGATTATTGAAGACAACTGACAACATATTTGCCATCCATTCAAATCTTTTAAGCTTTTCCCAATCATAAATTTTAACAAAATTCCAAATATCTTTGTTAAAGAAGAATGTTGAAATTTAGATACAGGTGGAATCTTAAGCTGGATTATATAATATTTACTCCATTTTAATTTAGATTACATAATCTAGTGTAAAAGGAAACTAACACTATTTCAGCAAATAATGGAAAAACGCAAAGGCAGGAATATTATGTAATCAATTTCAGCATGTGTGAAATTTATTTGTTAATGAAAGCCTGAATAATTTTTCTCAGTGAGCGTTTTATAAGAGAAAAGAAAGTAGTGTAAATAGAAAGGATTTCTCTGTAATGAGTGTTTACACAAAATAAATTTACATGAGCTATAAATAATTTTAAAAATACATTATTTTTAAAAAGTATAATTTAGCTTTGGTTTTATTGAATTATTATAGAAGAGAAAAGCTAGTTATATAAATATTTGGTTGCAAATATTTATTAATCATATTTCTATTTAATTTTTTAATAAAATATTTCATAATGAAAATTTAAATATTTATAAACGGAAACAATATTTTATCAAAATATTTGCAATATTTATCTCATGCAATTTGTCTTTTCTCATAAATTTATTATAAAATCAACATGAAAATAAAAAAAGACTAATGAATGAGTTTAAAAAGAAAAAAAAATTCCAGAATGCATAGATCTTTGATCATACATTAAAATGTAGGCTATAAAATGTATTGAAAATCTCAATCTCCTTAAATACTGACGTAATAATTTTTTATTTGTTTTGTTTTTTTAATCTTGGTTAGATTCTCATTTACACTGATACGATGTGGATAAGAAACTACTGTATCACTAATTGGAGGAACACACAGTTTTATTTGTTTATTTCATATGCATTCATCATTTTATAGTAGAATGTCAGATAAATATTTTGTTCCCAATATGTTTTTAAGTGTACTTGGCTTAGAAGACGTAACTTAAATGACTTTTTTTAAGAACTGGAGTACAAAATGTATTTCGTATCTTTGAGTGTATCGTGCAAAATTTTTGTTGATAAAATCTAAAATCAAATTCGTAATGCTTATTTAAATAAACTTCCTTAAAATGTAAGTTTTAGCAGTATATTTTATTTTCTAGCAAAATTTCCTTAGAACTCAGTATTTCTTAAATGTATCATCGCTAAGAAATATAGCATAATCTTTTTTGCTTCCTAAGGCTCAATTTTACCTCAGACGCTTAGAATGTTATATAAGAACAATTCATTCTTTTCATATTCAACAAAAAATAAAAAATAAATGAAAAGAAAAATAGGCTATCCTTAAATTTTAAAATAAACGTGTACTTGATTTTGCCTAAAAGTTCCAGAATATTTCTTAGATATGAAAATGTCAATTTTTCTTTTTCATTCATTGTAAAGCTACCAGAAGAATTATTTAATAAATTGTAACATTTTTTTAAATATACGAGTAAATTTGCTTGATATTAAGAATAAAACATGATTTTAATTAGCATTGGCTCATAAACGTTTATTCAGTCACACAACTGATCAAGAAAAACTTCCACAAATTTCAGTTTTGATTGGAAAATGATAATTTTTTTTTGTGCTGACAGGGTTTGTTGTAATTTAAATATATTTAAATATTTACATAAATATTTATCTCACCTTAGTAATTAATAATTTGTCACATTTTCAAAATAATTTTTAAAAAATTCTTATAAATCTATTTTGTTACTTTTGTTTCAACAATTTATATTTTAGTGCTTTTTTTTCATTTTTCATTTAATGTTTTCTTCTTCATTTTTCATTTAATGTTTTCTTCTTCATTTTTCATTTAATATTTTCTTCTTCGTTTTTCATTTAATGAATTTTGTTTACATTTTCATTTGTAAAGTAAAATACATGAATCATAAAATACATAAAAAATAAGAATATATATATATATATTTACTACCCCCCCCGCCCTATTTTTTCACTCTTTTGAAACACGACATACAACAGCCTATGTATTCCATATCCTAATTTTTAACTGGCATTTCAAAATATTCTTTAATATTTATTTTTTGTTGTTATTTAAACAGAAATGCTTGGCCTTTCAACTGAAATATTATTTCATTTACTTCTTACTTTAAAGTATAATAATAAGAGAAATTTGAGTACAACGTTTGGAAAAAAAATATTAAAATTTATATAAAATATTTTTTAAGAATATAGTTCAATGCAATAAGAAATCGCAAATATTATAGATTAGCATATACAATATCAAATAAAGAAAATAACATAAATATATTTTTGCCTGAAACAGAAAAGATAATGTCATAGAAACATTATTCATATATCTTACTTCAATTACAAATGATAAACATCGACAGTATTGATACTTGCTCACGAAATTTAATTTTTAATAAATAATTAAATTAAAACGCTGTTTGATTTTTACTTTGATAATCACTCTTGACAACTAAATCTAATATAATACTACAGACTCAGCATTAAATTAGAAAACAACTATAAATTAATATTATTAGGGGTTTTTCAGTTAAGAGAAACAGATTTTTTAAATTTAATTATGCATAGAGAAATTCATCGTACATTCCAATCAAGTAGTTATCACATAATATAAAGGAAATTATTTAATTTAGCTTTGCATCGATATATAATAAAATAGTACAATTTCTTTAGTTGAAATTCTGGAATAAAAGAAAAATTCTGATTTACTTTGAACAATACAATATCTTAAATAACAGTAATTTTTAATAGGTTGGCAAGTAACGATTTTTAGATGTAAATGAAATTTTTAGTTTAAACTGCTTCAAATAACAAATAAATCTTTAAAATTTTCAGATATATCAGATTCTTATTTTTTAGATTAGTTTATCAAAAATATTCCTTGAGTAACCATGCATAACAAGGAGCCTTATTTTTATCGTCTTTGTTTTAATTAAAATTTTTTATACCTATTACAAAATCCTTCAATTATTACCTAAAATATAAATTACATTATTTTTATACTAATCAAACTTTGATGTCTAAAATTTAAATTATTTTATGTTTTTTTCAAGCTTTTATGTTTACACAGCTGTTATTATTCAACAAAATGTCAAGATAAGTACATTCATAATAATTAATACAAAATAAATTAGCTTAAGAAGTCTGTTATTATTCAACTTACTGTTATTATTCAACAAAATGTCAAAATAAGTACATTCATAATAATTAATACAAAATAAATTAGCTTAAGAAGTCAAATTTATTATAATAGGCAATGTGTATAATTCTTTAGTAATCATTCTGAATAATAAAATTTCACAAATAGATTAGCAAATTTTTAAGAACTGAAGCGTCAGTAAAGCTTGGAACTAATAAAAATATTTTGCTCCGTATATGGTCTGAATGGAAATGAAATGTAGTGAAAAGCCGAAAACCTTTGAAACTTAAATAGAAATTACGTGCAGTTTAACACATAGTTCTGATTAGTTAGAAAGTTCTTTTAAAGCCATATTTTTAATTTGAATAAGTGTTTATAAAAAGCTTAAACTTTTTTAAACTTTACAAATATTTTTTTATGTATTGATTCTTATTTTCCCCTTTATGGTGGTGATATTATGATCAGAAAAAAATTAATTGGAAAATAATTTAAAAAAACATCAAATGAAATTCTAATCCTTGTTCTAAAATTTAATTTATAATTTTTAAGATGATAATTTCAGAATGCATTAATGATGAAATATTCTTTTTACACATATTTATCAAGTTTGGTAACTTTTTTGAATGAGAGAATAACATTTTGTAATATATTGTTCAGCCGGATTTCAATTCTGACAAAAAACAAAGAATAAAGCATCTTTCCCCCTTTTGTTCTTAATTTTAAATCTGGGTTTGTAAAAACACTTGTCACAAGGTTTATCATGAAGACTGTGAGGGTTAAAAAAATTATATTCAAATACAAAATTACTGTTAATAATTAAATTTTTATTAAAATAATTTAGATAAAAAATGAAGTCATCTTTATATTTTTATTTTATAAATAAAGAGTATTCTTTTAACTTTGTAATGCTTTTTTAAACTGCTTTAAAATACACTGTTAGTCCAGTGAAACTTTTTTCAGCTACATAATTGATTTTTCTTTCAGTGCTATCAGTAGCTGTTTATGAGATATCTATGCGTCAAAGAGTTTTTAGCTAGTTTCTTCATAAAAAATGTAGTTATCAAAGGACTATCATCATTACAAAGCCTTATAAAAATTAGAAAATTATTGAAATAATGTGTTAGAAAACAGGAATATTTAATAAATGAATATGAGGAAATATTATGCTAGAAAACAGGAATATACTAATAATGAATTATGTTATTAATTTTTCATGTTTAAAAAAACTAAATAATATGCGATCATTACCATAATAACGGGATTTTTCATAGTTGGATTATGATTTTATCAATGTTTATCGAATGATGGGCACTTTTAAATAAATTTACAAGGGTTTTTTTAAAATTTCCTAGTACCTTGAATCATGCCTCATAGTTTTATTGAAATAAGAATTGTAATATGTTTTTATACATTGAAGAGAGGTTAAAAAGCCTTAAAAAAGAGTCAATGTTTCTTAAATCTGTTGGCAATATTTTTGTAGAAATACAATTCACACTTGATAAATTGTGTGCCATAGATAAAATTATATTTCATTAGTAAACACCGCCTAGCTGTAGGCAGATTGCTTAGAGCAAAATAAGACCAAAATTTTATTTCAGACATTAGGTCTAAGTCCTTATTTCTCAGATTACTTCAGATAGTTTAGATTAGGCTAATTTTCCCCATTAAAGCTAAAGCAATAATCCTTTAGCATGAATCACTGGTTAATATGTATGATTCATTAGACATGGTCAAGTAGAATGAATAGCAACAGTCTATGCATAGAAATTTACACCCCCCTAAAAAAAATGTCTATTATACACTGATGGAAAAAAATCCCAACACTAGGAAGGAGCTGTGCCAGATAAACGAAATTTGGTAGGCGTTTTTATACATCTGAAAGATGACGTCGATTCAAATTTCGAGCCACGCGCGCAAGTGTGGCGCTAGTAGCGACACTATGAACATGCAAAAGAGGTTTGCTTTAAATAAGCGCTGTAAGGTTCGTGATCGTTTTTTACAGTTGAGATTTGACGAAGTGGGTTAATGTTAGTCAAGGATGCCTCTGAGAAGACGAAGAAGCCATTATTAACAGCTCACTGAGTTTGAACGAGGTCGTGCTGTATTGCTACGAGAAGGTGGGTTTTCTTTCCGCGATATTGCTGAAAGACTTGGCAGGAATGTATCAACTATGCATGAGTATTGGCGGCAGTGGTCAAGGGAAGGTACTGCCTCAAGAAGACCAGGTTCCAGACGGCCATGTGGTACTACTGAGAGAAAAGACCATCGTATTCGGCATATGGATGTGGCTAATTGTACTGCGTGTGAAGCGGATATTCGAGCTGCAATTGGCATCACAGTGACACAACGAACTGTTAAAAATCGGTTACTTCAAGGACAGCTCCGAGCCTGACTCCCTGTACAGTGCATTCCACTGACTCCAAACCACTGCCGTTTGCGACATGAGTGGTGTCAAGCTAGAGCTCATTGGAGGACGGAGTGGAGATCTGTTGTGTTTTCTGATGAAAGCCGGTTCTGCCTTGGTTGCAGTGATAGCCGTTTGTTGGTTAGAAGGAGGCCAGGTGAACGCCTGCTAGTGACCTGTCTGCGGCATAGACACACAGGGCCTTCTCCTGGAGTTATGGTTTGGGGAGCAATTTCGTATGACAGCAGGGGCACTCTCGTGGTAATCCCACGCACCCTGTAAGCAAATTTGTACGTTAGTCTAGTGATACAACCTGTTGTGCTGCCATTCATGAACGGCATTCAAAGGGGTATTTTCCAACATTATAACGCTCGCCCTCATACCGCTGTTGTAACCCAACATGCTCTACAGAGTGTCGACATGTTGCCTTGGCCTGCTAGATCACCAGATCTTTCTCCAATCGAGAACGTATGGGACCTCATTGGACGACAACTCCAGCGTCATAAACAACCAGCATTATTTGTCCATGCATTGACCGCCCAAGTGCAACAGGCATGGAACTCCATCCCACAAACTGATATCCGACACCTGTACGACACAATGCATGCACGTTTGCATGCTTGCATTCAAAATTCTTGCGGTTACACCGGTTACTAATGTACCAACATTTCACATTTGAAATGGCTCTTCTCGCCAATGGCTCTACCTGTGATCTAGAAACTTTAATCAATTAAATATGTTATCTAGACAAATGTATTCCTAACATTTCATTCCTGTACAATAATTTTTTCTTAGTGTTGGGATTTTTTTTTCCATCATTGTATGTCCAGAAATACATATATATATTACAAGTCAACATATATTGAATGTTGTTAATATATATTCAATGTCAACAAAAGCTAAATACAAACACAAAAATGATTGTTTTAATTATTATCATTACAAATAACTTGTAGAAGCTTTAATGATTATAATTTCTTTCATTATAATAATTCAAAATCCTCTCCAAAGAACAAAATTCTCAATATTTCTTAATACTGTAGAATGACTCACACTATGGGATGTTATACAATTTATAAAACTACAATTTATAAAAATAAAATTTATACAATTTCTAAAGAGTTATACAATTTCTAAAGAGTTATATTCTTTATACAATTTCTAAAGAGTTTTACAATTTCCAAACAGTTATCAAGAATTGAAGAATATTGTTCAAAATATGATTATCGCTAGGAAGTATAATTCAAGATAGGAAAAAAAAACAATGGATGTTTTATACATTAGATGCTTTTGTACTATAGATTTTACAGAAATAACGAGTTTATGTAACTTTCTAATCACAAAATTTAATAAATATTAAAATAACATATAACTCATTAAATAAATGATATTACTGTTAATATAATATTTCTTTTTTGTATTGGACATTCGATATGTAGAGTTTTAGGTTATTAGGCTATAAAAAAATATAATGAGACTTAATTTTCAAGAACATATGACTAAAAGGAAAGAATATATTACTTCAAAACTTCAGAATATATTACATAAAAATTTACAATAAAAACTCAAAACATGTCCTTAATGTATTATAAATTGATTATTTCATTTGTATTAATTAATAATTCTAATTATAAAATTATTACTGCATTATATTAACTTTTTAATAAATTTACTACCATTTGAGGTTGATCTTTTGTTTTCATTATTTGATATACTTATATCATTAGCAATCATATTTTTTAATCGAAATTTTAATTTTATTTACATTTTATTTTTCCTTTTATTATAAATTGTTTGTTTACTTTTTTATTGCTTAGCATATAATCATTATATCTAATTTTATTATAAAATGTGCAAAATGCTGCATTTCTTGCAAATGAATTTTACATTAGCTAAGGTAATTACAAATAGTTCTTATTTATAGTTAGCTAAATGTAGTCAAACAAAGTTTTGAATTAGATTGATATAAGTTTCTAGCTTCCTTTTAAAATATCTATTAATTTTATATTTGAGGGGACAGAGCAATTATATCATTTAATTATTAAGAATAAGGAAATTAATCCTATTTTATTAATATTATAAAAGTTAGCTGCAGTTATTAATCAGTCACATCATTGGTCGAAATTTATATTTATATTTTTGGCATTGTAATAGAAATATCTTTAACTCGACGTTGACGAACAGATTCCAGAAAGATAAATATTCTGTCGCATGGATAATATAATTCGATATTTGCCAGTAAACCTTTTATTGCAGAATTATATATATCGATCTCAAAATCACTGAGCTGCAATTAAATATGTTTCCCAAAATTCAGTCATATATTTCTTTCAAATTCTCTTTATTCCTCTATAGTTTAAAACAAGCTTTTCATATTATAATTTTCTAAATATAAGCACGGATTGTACGGATAATCTTCAACAAAGATAACTGTTTCATAAAATTCTAGATTTAACATCAAAATCCTTTCAAAATATTTAGAAAGTGTTATCAAAGTTAGCATAAAAGAATGAAAATAATCTTAACAAAAATAATTGTTTCATAAAATTCTTAATTTGAACATCAAATTCCTTTCAGAATTTTGAAAAGTGGCGTCAAAGTTAAAAGATGAACTTCTCCTCACACAGTTATTAAGATACTCTGAGGAAATATTTCGACAATCTGAGCGAATACTCTTTGTGCTAACTAGTGGTAGGAGTTAAGAGCATTAGCTGATTTGATTGGCATCGGCTATAAATATATCTTCCAAGATACCAGATACAAATACGAAACGTCGAAATCAGTCTTATTTTACTGATCTAAGCAACTAGATAATTGACTGAGCCTTTTTAAAATATTAGAAAATTATATGATAATTTCTTACTTTCAAACATAAAAAAGATATGCTTTTTGAATCTTGGGTATTTTGAAAAAAGTGCAGCATCAAAATTTTTAAAAAGGAAAAAAATCTATTTCGATATTAATATTCGAACACACACTTTTTTGAAAACCAATAAACAATAAACGCAAATATTTTAATCAACAATAAAAGTTAGAAGTCCTAAAATAGATCATTTAACTTGGATGAAAAATATATTTAGAGCTATTGGTATGAATAAATCTGTTTTAAAACCATTATATAAATGCCATTTATTAAAATAATATATGAACGATGAATATGATGAAAAGCGAATAATAATAATGTTAGGTGCTATTTAACAATAATTTTTTTGAACAATAATTCAAAAACAAACAATAATTAAAACAATAATTCTGCATCTATATATGCTTCAATTTTAGTTTACGAATTTCATTGAATATTTTTTATATTTTCATTCATAATTTTTTTAAACTTTATAAACTGAAATAAATGTTCTTAGAAAAAATTGTCAATATATCTTTTTAAAAATGTAATTATTATTCATAAAAAATCGATGCTTTAGCAAAAACATAATATTCAATAAATTAAAAATGCAACAACATTTACCTATTATTACTTATTATATTACTCAAAATTAATAACCAAAGTTCTTAATTATATATAACATATCTCTGGAGTGGAATTTTAAACCTCATTCCAAATGTCAGTTTATTAAGAACAACTACTGGCTTTAAAAGTCATGAATATCCAAATGTCGATAATTATTAGAAGATTATCATTCTGATTTCATGGCTCTTAGAACAAATAATTGTATCCCTTTACTAGATTTACATCGAACTTAACTATGTCAAAATTACAAAAAAAAAAAAAAAAAAAAAAAAAAAAAAAAAAAAAAAAAAAAAAAACTATAAGTATTATAATTCAATCTACAACTGACACAAAATACTCTGTTCGTTTAGAGTAAAGCAATGTGTTAAAATAATAATAACTTAATATAAAGTGAAATTACTATTATTTCTACGACATTGCTTATTGTCCATTTTATTAGACTTATACAAATCTCATGTGGCTAGATCTGTTTCTTATGCACTGATTGTAATTCTATTAATAGTTTTTACTCTGTTTAGATAGCTGAACCAAGAACACGCTATTATCGAATCTAATTTATTTGAGCTGTATAATTTATTTGGTTGAAGATTCAAACAATTTAAAGATTCCCAATACATAAAAAAGCATACAATAACCATACAATTATATAACAACTACTTTAGAATACCTTAAATCAGTAATATATGAGTAGCATATATTTGACATTTATCAGTATATGAATAAAATATATTAAACTTTTAGGATTTATGAATAATATATATGTATTAGACTTTTTGGGTATATGATAAATATTAGACATTTATACGATTAACGTAAATTAGCTAGTTATGAGTATGTGAGTAACATACACTTTAGTGACAAAAGTCATGGGATGACTGTTAATATCGTGCCGGCTCTCCTTTTGCCCGGCGATGTGCAACAACTCGA
The DNA here is from genome assembly GCA_026543055.1 of Argiope trifasciata. NCBI lineage: Eukaryota > Metazoa > Arthropoda > Arachnida > Araneae > Araneidae > Argiope > Argiope trifasciata. The sequence continues at coordinate 5,353,145 of JAPMOQ010015914.1, forward strand.
CGTGTCATGGAGTCCACAAGTCGTTGGAAGTCCTCTGCAAGAATATTGAGCCATGCTGTCTGTATAGACGTCCATAATTGTGAAAGTGTGGATGGTGCAGGAGTTTGGGCACGAACGGACCTTTCGATGATGTCCCATAAATGCTCGATGGGATTCATATCGGACGATCTAGGTGACCAGATCATGCGCTGGAATTGTCCGGAATGTTCTTCAAACCAATTGCGAACAGTTCTGGCCCGGTGACATGGCGCATTGTCATCCATAAAAATCCCATCGTTGGGTGGGACGTGAAGTCCATGAATGGCTGCAAGTGATCTGCAAGCAGCTGAACATAACCATCGCCAGTCAATGATCGGTTCAGTTGCACCAGAGGACCGAGTCCATGCCATGTAAAAATAGCCCACACCATTATGCAGCCACCAACAGCTTGATCAGTGCCTTGCTGACAGTTTGGGTCCATGGCTTCGTGGGGTCTGCGCCACACTCGAACTCTACCATCAGCTCGTAACAACTGAAATCGTGACTCATCTGACCACGCCATGGTTTTCCACTGGTCTAGGGACCAGTCGATATGCTCACGAGCCCAGGAGAGTCGCAGCAGGCGATGTCGTGCTGTCAGTAAAGGCACTCGAGTCGGTCTTCTGCTGTCATAGCCCAAGGAAGACAAATTTGTCCGCACAGTCCAATCGGGCACGTCACTCGTACGTCCCACATTGATTCCTGCAGTTATTTGACGAAGTGTTGCGTGTCTATTAACATTGACCATTCTACACAGACGTCGGTGGTCTCGGTCGTTAAGTGCAGGTGGTCGCCCACTGCGCTGTCCATGATCGGATGTGATGCCTGAAATTTCATACTCTCGGCATACTCTTGATACTGTGGATCTCGGAATGTGGAATTCACTAACGATATCCGCAATGAAATGACCCATGCTTCTAGCTCCAACTAACATTCCACGTTCAAAGTCTTTTAATTCTCGTCGTGCCGCCATAAATCACGAAAAACCTGTTCACATGAATAACTTGAACACAAATGAAAGCTTTGGAAAACGAACTGCGCATTTATACTTTTTCGCTGCGATACTACTGCCATCTGTATATTTGCATATTGCTATCCCATGACTTTTGTCACTTCAGTGTATATTAAGCATTTATGAATATATGTGTATCATATATGGTTTATAAATTATATGAGATAAAAATAAATTATATTTCCATCAATGACACAATAGTTTTTCTACATACTTAATTTATTAAATTTTTTGTAAATATAAATAGTCATTTTCGACTTCTTAGGTCTGCTATAAACGATTAGTCATTGATTATAATTTGCTCCTAAGAAAATAAATAAACACAACTGATTTATTTTTAGCACGACTTTCCAAACCAAATTTCATATTTTCATTTTTTATTGATATGCAGTCAACATTAGTAACACACTGCCTTTAATGATGAATTACAGTAAATAAGAATTGAATATTCTTAAGATTTTAATATATTCTTCCAATAGAAAGAATAAGAATTTCAAAGATTTATTTCACTTACAGTCAATTATATTACATCAAGCTGTGTTATGAGAATATTCTTACAGGAGCCTGTAATAAAGCGGCTATATTTATTTAGAATTAATACTGGAATCCATACCAAATAAGTTTCTTTAACTTTCTTGCAGAAAATGAATGGTTATCATTTGAGATCTTCCGGGAATTATGAATCTTATCAATATTCTATAACATTCGAATGAATAGTTGGTGAATGTTGACATCTCTAGAGATTCGTGATCCTAGATATTCTGGAAAATAATTGCATTGAGAGTTCGCAGAAATGCTTTCAGAATAACAGATGAAGTAAATGTCTCGAATAAAAATTCAAGAAAATTTATATTTTTAGTGAAACTTCTGCTATAATAAAAAAATATAGCTATTTTTTACTTGATTTTTATATTTTGACATTTTAATGTCATTTAAAATAGTTTCACATTTGCGGCTAATTTTTAGTAGAAAAGAATTTGAAATATCAAAATTTTTCAATTAACGATAGTAATTTCAAATTATAGATAAATATGTTTTTTCTTTTTTTAATTCAGTATACAAGTGAAGGCAAAGATTATATGACAAATTATAACAAAAATGCGATTATAAAAACTCATGAAAATAACTAAAAATAATATTTAAAGATATAGAAATAAACCTTGAAGCATATTTTACATGAAATATATGCAATATCTGATTAGTTTGCCTTTGCCACCTTTATGAGCATGTTTAATAATTAGTTTACATAAATACTTTGAAAATTAAAGCACAATTTTTACAATTTAGAATTTTAGAAGGTGAGAGAAGCGATACAAATGAAATTGTTTTATTAAAGATTCAAGGAAAGTTATTTGTAATCCAGAATCTGTAATTTATTTTTCAAATCATAATATAACACTACATAACTTCACACCCGAGTAAATGACTATTACTTAATTGCATACATACAAAACGTATTTTTTCTGTTTCAAATAACATGTGATAATGATATGATCTTGAAGAAAAAGAGAAAAATCCTTTAACTTTTGCGTTTTTTGGCAAAGAACTTTTCGGATTTGGTTTCAATGTGCTTTAAATTTTATTATCCAATTTAACCATTAAAATTAGTTTCAACCTTTTAGTAAAGCATTATTTGTAACATTTTTAAACCTAATATTCCTGTAAAAAACGTATCGCAACTTAAGCTTCGAAAGTAAGCAATTTGATTGCTCCTTCTCCTGAGTTCTACTTCCCGGGATAAATGGTGTTTTATTCTTTTAATTTTAGGTGGAATTGTCCTCACCAAACTACTTTATTCCATTAGAGAGTATTGTTGTAGAAATCAGGTGTCAAGGAATCGGTTCTTTCTTTTTTAATAAAAGTTGTATTATTTTTCTGTTGATTCATCCTAGGATTTGGTGCCCCTTTATAAAAGAAATAAATGCACCTTCAGGGCATCGTTCGTTTGATTGATGGACATTGTTCTTTACTCTACTGAAAACAAGTATCTAATTATTATATCCTCCACGTTTCAGATAAAATTTGTTAAAAATATTTTTGTTTTTGTTTGACATAAGACAATTTACTTTACAATAAGCGATATATTTTCGAATAATTACAGAGAAATACATTTTAAAACAACGGTCATAAACAAAGAAGAGTCGAAAATTAATGGAACATTTGAGAAGCAATGAATTTATTCTAATGATAGAATCAAACAGACATGATTTTTCTACATAATCCATCCGGGCAAAAGCAAGTTTACTCCAACGTTTCACAAGAATCCGGTAGCGTAGGAAAAAAATGTTTTTAGTTGTATGAATAACCAATTTTGTAACGTATGAATGACTCCCTCATTGGTTGCAAATATTTTTTTCTTAGCTCTTTTTCAATGACCAAATACATTAAAGTATTTTGGTGTCAAGTCTGGACTGTATGGGGGTTGTTCAAGCTTCTCAAATCTAAACTCCTTTATCTTTTCGGCCGTCTGTTGGGTGATTATGTCAAAGCGTTATCTTGCTGCAAAATAACACATTTTTCCAGTTTTCTACTACATTTGGATATGATTGGAGGTTTTAGTTTAGCTCGCGGCACATCACAATATTCGCTGATCACAGTTTCGACTCGGCTACTAAACCATCCATTTCTCAGAACAGTTATAACACAATCTTAGACGTTGATAGTTGATTTTTATTACTATTATTTAATTTATGGTGGTGATAAGTATTGCATTCGATGAATAATTTCAGTAGGATTAATAATACTCACAAGAAAAAAAGAAAATCGCTGCCTTCATTTCATCCTTGGTGCAGATCAACAATGGAGCTGGGAAGAGAAAACCCTGAAAAGACAAACAGCAAATCATTTTCTTTTGATTACATCCCTTATTCAGTATAATCTTACTTTAATATATGTTCTGTAAACCTGTACTTCGATTTTTATAACAACTCAATTATTTTTTAAGCTTATAAGGATTGAAAACGAATTAATTTCTTCACTTCTCAATAATCACCTGGATTGCAAGAATTGCTAGACGTTCTTAATTCGTTCATAAGAAAAATTTATACAACAATCTGAACCAGTTATTATAATGGGTAAATCGATTAAAAGTGATTAAATATAATATATAACATCTACAATGTAAATGTCAAATGAAAACTGCTTTGAGTTGAAACACTTTCAAAATCAGTATTGTGATTTAATCTCAATATTGAGTTTTCAAAGTTGCTATTCTGTTCTTTATGTAACGTAATAATCCGACTTAGAAAACTAACCTTTCTTACAGAAATTGGCAATAAATTTAAACATACTCTAAATTTAATTAGTGCTATGAATTTAAAAATAATAATATAAAGCGTCTACAAAAATATTTCAAATTGAAACTTATTATAATATAAGGCATCTATAAAAATAACAAAAAATATTTGAAATTGAAACTTACCGTAATATAAAGCATCTATAAAAATAATAGAACGATATTCAAAATTAATAAATTTATTTACAATTTGAACAATAATATTTTTTATGAGATTTTTGAACAATAATATATTACATGAGGATTGCGATTCTCACAATTGCAGCATAGCATATAAGTTTTGCTATCATTTCTTTACGGCACCTTACACGTTTGGCACGCAATAAAATATTCTCAAATTTCTGCTATTTGCTATTTTTTTCTTTTAGATTCCTAGGCATAACTCTTCTACAAGATATCAGAAAGTCAAATACTGCAGAAAAAAAGAAACGTTGCAATTAAAGAAAAGATATTGCCACCCCTCCCAATTGCATCAACTGTTGAACCTTGCACGTGCTCTCTTTCAAACGAAACAAATTTCAAAAACTGATAAATTACAGAAACTATTGTTATTCTTTTCTTTTGAATTATTCCAAACAAAATCGATCTTGTATGATTAAAAAATAAACTATTGCTTTGCATTGGGTTATATTGACCAGAACGATACATTAGGTATAAATCTAAAAATATTCCTTTGGAAGAAGAATAAACCTAAATCCCTCTAAGAATACATATTTATATCGTTTACTAAAGATATCAAGAATCCATGAAAATATCCCTTATGTTTTCCCGAAAATTTAAATTTTATTTCGTATCATATATACCCGAACAGAACAGCAGGGTTACATGATGATTTCGTTTCGAATTCAAAGGAAAAAAAAATATTTCACTCTTTTTTTCCGCGATTTTTAACTATGAAAGAAAAAAATAGAGTATTGATAATAATATTTTTCCAAATTCTAATTTTTTACTGTCTACATAAGGTTGAGAATTAACACCTTGAGCTTATTCTTCTTAAGAGGTTTTCTCTATATGAGATTTTACAGAAAAATATTAACTAGCAGCAGATATAAGTACTTAAAATTCTTTAATCCAATTTTAGGAATAATAAATGTCTAGAGCAGATATACTTTTAATAGTTTTGTAGTGCCAGGGAACTGATTTCATCAGGAAGGTTCATATGTGTAATGAATGAAATATATGTAAAGTCATTAAAATAAAACAACTTTAATGCATAAAACTGCGATGTTTGAAAATAGTTTAACAAGGAATTATATCTGAAAGCTTTAACTGAAATTAAATACGGCCAATATCTTTACCGAATATTCGGGTGGCAATGGCCACTTAGTAATAACACAATAGCAATACTAGAAATACTAAATCTATAAGATAAATTCTTAGATAATGTAAAAACAGTAACGTTATTTTTCAGATTTATATTTAAAATTAAGACTTAAAAGTCTTAATTCTAAATATTATTTAAGGTCTTTTGTTTAGTTTGAACATTTTAATTTTTCTACCAATTAGAAAGTAAAACTTTGGAAAATGAGCAAATAAAATGTAAAGCTTTAAATACAAACATTAGAATAGAAATCACACACACACATGTATGATAAAAATAAATACTTATTTTATATGCTTTTATAATATATTTTTTAATAATCTTTATAAATAAGCAGTTTCTTTTTCAGTAATGCGTTTGTGCATTTTTATTACATTTCTGAATTTTTAAGTGGTTATCGATAAAAAATTCTTTTTTATGCTCTAAATTTTTTTTAAATATTCCTCGGTGTAAATCATTTTGTTGAATGAAACTATTCTCACAAAGTTACTCTTCAGATTAAATTGAGCTGAGGATTTATTCTTCCATAACACAACAAAATTTAAAATGTGCGATACTATATTTATAAATTACGAAACTCACACTGGTAAACTTCTACATATTTTAACTTGATCCATAAAAGTATAATAATTTCGTCGTATAAATAACATGAAATGTGTCTAGCATTTCATACTAATGTTCACTTTCTAACCGTATTTTCATGAATATTTTCTTTCGCGTTAGTATTGTGTGTAAAGCATAAATAAGAAAATGTTACAGAGGGTGTTTCGTTCAGCATTCTTTCCGTAATTAGCAAAGAATAGTGTCGAGGATAAACAGAGATTTTTAGACTTGAGGAAAAATATTCTTATTTAACCTTTTAACTTTTTTTTCAGCTGAGCTTGGGATTTATTTTTACTTTTTGCAAGAACATTTTAGCTAAATATGGAATTTTACAGACGTCTTGAAATGTTTACTGATCCTTTCATTTATTATATTTCCCGAAAAGGATTTTATGTAGATCAAAATGATCATGTAATGAAATGCACATGAAAACAACTGCTTATAGGAGGAAAGTGGAAGAATAGTTTAACCAACGGTTTTGACTCTAAATTTTTTTCCAATTTTTCTCCTAATGTTTTATTTTCTGAAATTTATGTTCGACTTTTTTTCATATCATCTGCACCTGCAAGGTAATAAAAGAAATTATTAATGAGTAACAGCATTAATTAATCAGAAATGTAATCTCAGATACAGAGGCTTTTTCTTAGAATCTTGAATGATTATTAAAAGAAAGTTTCGTATCATAATCTGACTTGCAAACGAAGTGTAATACAATAAATATATGAGCTATTTTGATATATATTTGAAATTATTTATAGCCATTAATTCTATTTCTTTTATTTTGACGAAATGACGCTTAAAATTATACAAAATAATTAAAAAATCTGTTATGAAATAGAAGTTTTAATGATAATTTTAAAAATTAATTCTGAGAAAGTTTTGCACATAACGTTTAGTTATGATTATATACGCATAATAAAGAAGATAAATTATTAAATTATACTGGCAATTATATCTTAAAATTACTATTTTGTAGAAATAAAAAATCAATTTTTTTATAACTTTGAAAAAAATCGCAGTTTTAAAAGTTCAAGTGCATTTTATTTTTAAAAATATACCTGACAAATACATATAATTATTTCTTCAATTTAAAATATGTGTTGAAATTTAGATCAATGTATTGAAAGGAAATAATATTTGTTCAATAGTATGAGAATATCTAAGGTGCACAGTCAAAAATTTACATATAGGAGAGAAAAGAAAGTTTGTATTTTCCTAAATTTTGAGTAAGGAACGCTGATAAAAGTCAAAACAACAAAGATGATCATTATCTTGTTATTCTAGAAGAATGTCACTATTAAAATTGTTTAAAAATTGTCCTTTAAAATTTGTTATTTGCAAAATTATTGTAACTTTTAAAAAAGTTCTTTGGTCGATAAGTTTTCGTGTAGTCTTTCAAAAAAGAATGTTGATTCATTAGAATCTAATCTAAATTAGATTATTTTTTTAAGTTTATATTACTAAGAAATTCATTAATTGAGTAAAACTGTAGATTAATTTGTGATATTCTTTAATATACGTTATATTAAATAATATAGTTGTATTTGTTATTTAATTCTAAATTATAATAATGGTTATTATTATGCTTAAAAAATTCTTTATTGATGCGTTCGTAATATTTATAGTCAATCGTGTAAATACTTCCAATCCTTATTGAAATGGCTATTAGCATTAGAAGAATCCTAAGTAATATTCTTCTCAGTAATTTTCTTTCCTTTCACAAAAGGGTCAGGATCAGACCTTGATATATATTTTAGTTAATGATATTTTTTAAATAGCTGAAATAATAGCATGATGATCTAATGTCAATACGATACCAAAACTTCGTTAAAAATATAATAGACTTTTCTTAATGGGATAAAAAGAAGCAATCTTCGAGTATAGAACTTTGAAATTATTGTTTTAATACAAAATGACGAGAATATTAAACGCAAATACATGCTATAAGAGGTCGAATGGAAAAATGTTTGAATTCTCATGAAACACAACCCTTTCAATTATCAATGTGATAGTTTCATCTTTATATGAAACACATGAAAACGCGATATTAAATGAAAATCATGTATCAACTTGATTCCTGACTACTGCTGTGTATTGAAAATAGACGATGGCTGCTAAATTTAGAAAACTAAAAATGAAATATAATTTCTGAAAAAAAGAAAGACAGAGAAATCTACTATAAATAATCTTTTTCATAGATCAATTTAGCATTTGAATCATACAACATGTGGGTATAAATTACGAGTGAGTATGAATTAAAGTATAAAGTGAGTATAACTAATAAATTTGAAGTATAAATTTATTAGCTAAAATGAATATGTCAAATTTCGAAATGATACACCCCCCCCCTCCACCAGAAAAATATAGAATTGGTTTATGTTAAACTTTCATAATAGGTATAAAGAAATTCAATTTTTTCAATCAACGTGAAAATTCGTATAGAAATATTCTAAAAAAATATTTTCAAAATGCATTTACTTGCATTACTAGTCTATTATCAAAATTGTTGCATTACTAGTGAAGCATAATTTTTTTTCTATGAGTTAGTCTTCAAAGAAGTTGCCATGTAACGCTACTTACGGTTTCTTTCGAAATTCGGCACATCAAAAGAATAAATTTGAATTTAAATTGAAGTCTTGTAAGGAGTTTGCTGGCTTTCAGAAGCGGAATAAGTTAAAAAGATGTCTTTCAAAGGCTCCAAAGTCTTTCAAAGGAATGCAAATAAAAATCAAATTCAGATAAAATCCTCAAAAAGTTCTATTTACGCACAGTGGAACTTTAAAATAAAAAAGAGCTCAGAAATGACCCTTAAAAACTCTCAATGATTTTAATAATTTTATTCTGCTGTTTTAAGAATAAGTCATTCATTCCTTAAATATTCGAATAGTTAGCGGCGAAATTTAATTTTTAGCTGTGATTATATCATTTGATGATACACCCATACGTATATCTGTATGAATGTTTTATACTTACTTCTGAAAGCTCAAATTACTAAAGAATATTTGATAAATCATATTATATAGGAATTTGCATTTCTTAAACAGATTACGTAACTAGTTTAGCATTGCAATAAAACAAAATATAGCATTTATCTTTTTATGAGATAAAATAATATCATTGTATGGGTATTATCCATTTTTTTCACATGTTCATTACAAAATATATACCAAATAAAGTCCCCTTCTGTCGGTTCCTGGCTTAGAGGTTGCGCGTATTCTCTGTGATCAGGATGCCCAGGCTTCGAGCTCTGGTTAGGGCATGGTTACTGTCTATTTTGTATTCTATCTGTGAGTGTGTGTGAAAGAGCCCAAATTAAAAAGGGTTTGTGCACGCGAATGTGTGTATCATCTTCAAATGAACTAAAAGTCCGATTTCTGTCCTCGGGTACTAAAGGGCCTTGACCTCAGAAATCACAACGTTGACCTAAATATCTGGTAGTTAAGAAGTGGACTTGCAAATCTCTATAAATAGCAGCAACAGATTTATTTAGACTGAAGGAATTCTTTGTTTATATATTGTAAATTATTTAAAAATGTAGTATTTATATTTTTTTAATTATTCAACTGAGCTTTTGTTGCAATTATTTACTTTTAAGAATCTTCAAAAGAAGAATGGATTATTGTGATACCTTTTTTATTTAATTGTACTACTACCTAAAAACACTTAATGAAGTTAATATTGTGTAAATTATTTTTATTATATTTTATGAAAAGAAAAGAATATTCCATTTAAGTGTATTTAACAAAATTCATCTGAATGTTCGAAGGTAAATTAGAAGTACCAAGTAGTGAGTACTACTTTATCTTGCAACAATTAATTTTATCTTATTACAATGATCTATTTTTAGAAATCGAAATTGGGAATGGATTATTAATATGCCTTTTCCGTATTTTATTTAACTAATTATACTACCTCCAAAACACGAAGTGATGATAATAATAACTATTTTTGTTATGTTTTTGAAAGGAAGCTTAGAATATCACAATAAGTGTTTTGAATAGAGTTCATCTAAATTCTTGCATGGAAATTAATAGAATCAAGTTGAGACTTATATAGATCTCTTTTGTATTTATTTCGATATTTTTTGCAATTGTGTTTATTTAAAAAAAAATGTAAAACATTTTTGTTTCTAATGGTAAAAAATAATTTAATAAATAAATTGCAAGCAGCGGAATAAGTTTAGAAGAATATGACTAAAAATGTATACTTTCTTTACATAATTATAATTTACAAAATATTACGTTACTGAAATATTATTATCTTTGCAGAAAATTGTCAAAAATGCTGCCATATTATGTCTGCTGCCATATTATGTAATTTAGCAAAATAATTGTGGTTTGATAAGCATAATAAAATGTCCCAAAATTTAAAGTTAATTATCTTTTGTGGGAAAGATAAATATGAATATTTTGCACTTGCTACCTGACAAATCAGTTCATGTAATCAAGTTTGAATGTTTTTCTTTTCTTAGAATATTACTTGAGACGATCCGACTAACAAATTACTTTCACTTTAAACTGAAATTGTAATTAATTTCCACATGAAACCCAAACTCAAATTCAATTTCTATCATAGAAATCAACATAACGTCTTTTATGATTTGTAGTATCCTTCACCTATTAGTTGTAAAACAGAGAAATTGCATAATTGTTTTAATTTAGAGAATATTATAATAAAATTTTTCTCATTCATATGTATCATTAAATTACTGAAACGCAAAGAAAAATATTTTATATCGATGCAATGAAGTATCCGCCACAATTTTTATAATCTAGATTATATATTTATCTATAAACATGCGGGGAAAATATGACACAAAGATAAATTACTGAGAGCCATTAACTTGAAGGAATGCGTATGTTTGAGACACAAAACTTCCTTTTGTGTTTGATTTATGAGAAAAGTTTATCACTTAAGCAATGTTTTAAATTCAATAATATATTTCTTTCTTTCTATAAGTAAAAATATATTCAGTTCCATCATTACAAAACTTGCATGTAACAGAAAACTAATTTTTAGGATTTCTTTTTCAAAGGCCAAAGAAATTTAATGATTATAATTACATGCAACCTTTTTCAATTCGATAATTCGAAATTTATAAACACATTTTTTTACAAATTTTCTATTTTATTTTTTTGTGTATGCATTCAACTTTCAAACCTTGAGTTTTCTGAATCAGCTCCGTTGCAATAGAAGAATGTGATGTGGTGTTCTAAGATACATCTCTGGGCAAGGTATTAATTATCCTATGTTTCTATCAAGAGAAAGTTGTTTTCAATTTATATTTTCTAGTTAAATTGTTTGTAGAAAGATTTAAAATTAGAAAAAAATTAACAAAATACAGAAACAAAAATAGATATCACCAATTAAAATGACTAAATTATAACTTTATTATATATATATATATATATATATAGCTTTGTAATTACATAAAATGTTATCTATTTTTTAAATATTTTATAAATAAATTTTTCAAACAGAAAAGGGATAGTTCTTTTAAGAAAATACTGCACATTACTTGAGCCAGTAAAAAAAGACAAAGAGATATATTAATTAAAGTTTAAAGAATTATTAAAAGTATGAGCAAGTAATATGAAATTAAAAGCATAATGAACTTTAAAATTTAGAAATTTTGATATAGGTATGTAAATTATCTGTTAAAAACTTATTTTTTTCCTTTTCTAAAAAATAATCATTTCGACTGAATAAGAGCAAATTCGATTGATTAAACACAAATATATGCAATGTCATTAATAACAGGGATGGTATCAAACAATTATAAGAAATTTGACATTCACAAAAATAGATATTTTTATAACCTTACTTATGGTTTTTATAAATTTATTTTACAAGCACGTGATGATTTAGGTAGATTAAAAATTCAAAAGAATTCAAAAGAAATAATAAATTTAAAAGAAGTAAGTTTTAAATAATATAAAACATTAATCAGATTTTTTACATTTTAATTTATAGAATAAAGCAATTTAATACCATTTCAAATAAAGTCATTAAAGTATTTCAATCAATAGCATACATTATATTTTTATCGCTCTATTTTTCAGGATTATCCAGCAAAATATATTAGTATTAAAACATAGTATAAAATAGTATTAAAATATTCACATTTATGTTGTTTTTCTATATTTTATGATATAATAATTGATTAAATTAATTTCGCGCTCTTCGGGCTTTTAAGATATTTTTTAACCTTAAGTGTTTTTCGTTTATTATCTCAATTCCGATTTCAGTTAAATCAATATACTTCAGTCTGTATTTGAGATATCAACAAATATCTCAGAAAACCAGTTTTCTTCTTTCATATGTCAATTATTTAAATTCTCTTATATAAGAAGATTAGTTCCAGACATCTCAAACGCAATTTCTTCGAAGTATCTGAAACTCAAACCGCTTAGATTTACTATTACTATATTCCTTCAATATTTATGTTCGAAAAGGAGGATATGAGTTTTGGTTCCACGAAAGTTCTACCAATAACGATAAATTTATGCATATTAAGTTGGAGTTGAGTTAGAAATTTCTGTTGGTGATAAGTTGAGTTGCCTCTCCTGCAATGGCACTTTAAATGATTAAAAACATGCTTGTTAGTAAAAGGACATACGAGTGATACACACGACACAGGATTATCGGTAAATTTTTAGCTTCATTTTTTTGTATTATTTGATATTTCTATATCTGTTTTAAATATAAATTGAAAGGGTGAAAAAACTTCTCCTAATCTCGTGGAGATTAGGAGATTTTACAAATTTACATAGATTCGTGCATACAGATTGTTCTAATGATTGTCATCAGTTGTTGATTTTCATTCACTGAATTCAATAGTTGTTTTTGGCAGAATATATTTATTAGCTTTATTGCATTATATTTAACTTTATTAATAATTAATAACTTTACAGCATAAAATTTGGTTTCAAAGTAAAAGCAAAGTTTATGAAATAAAGTTAATTTAAAATTGCAATTTTATTCTGAATGCACGTAAATTTCATTATTTGGGACTAATTTTTTGTATGAAAAGCTCTGAAGCAATTCTTTGTTTTGAAAATGACACTTTGATTTTTTTATCCGTTATCTTTTGGAATTTTTAATTATATTCCTTAGCTTGAAAATTGGTAATTTATTATTTTCAGAATATTCTAGTGAATACTACTTAAAACCATTTTAATTCCAAATTATTATTATACTGAGCAAAAAACTACAGACAATTTCAAATATTAGCAAATTTATTTTTTATATATTATTGGGCTGCTATAAATAAAAATAGGATGTGAACACGGGTTAGCTACAAAAAACATGTATCATTTTATTTTTTTCTGAATTAAAATCAGGCTGAGATTGTAATGCTTATCATTGGTCTGGTTGCATTTCACCTTTACATAACAAGCCAAACAATAACATAACCTCTACCATATAATTATTTAATCTAATGAAACGGCTTCTTGATAATAATTATACATTAGTTAAATTACTAAGATTAAATTTGTTAAACAGTTAATTCTTTGAAATTTTTTTTTATTATATATAGATATAAATGCTAAGAATATTATTTTCTTATTTGTTTGAACCAATTATACATCTAAAAATAAGAGCATTCCTTTAAGTGAGAATGATTTAAAAAGATGAATTTGCGTAAATATGTAATGTGATTACAAGTTAAAATATCAGAGACTCTAGGATTTTTCAAAAATATTATCTTAATCTATTTACAACATATATACTGCACATAAAAACATATGCTTTCTTGATATATTAATAAATTTTGGATTATATATATATATTTTCATTAATAAAATATCCCTCTATCACATATATAATCCCAAATTTGGATAAAAAGTGACAATCATATGTTAAATAAAGAAAATTAAAATAATTCCTAGAAACATTTGAAAACTGAATACTATATACATATCAATAGTTAGTATTTTATTTCAAGAAATGGAGGAAGAAAAGAATAATAATGATTATACTTTAATGTTATATCCTTTTCGAACAACCATTGCTTCTTTCTTTCAGATAATAATAAAATATTGTTTTCTTTATGATTTTATATATATCTTTACGGTAATTACTAACTTAAAGACTGATCATTAAATCATAGCTTAAAAGTGGAGTTTCTAATGCAATCTTTGATAGTATTGTCTCACTTCCCTTTATAGAATAATTTCAAGGTCGTTTGAGAAAATATATGTATGCTGTGCAGCTATTTTAATTTACTTCTTCATAAGCAATGCTGATGTATGTCATAAAATGTTAATTAACAAACAAGTAAGTTGCTCAGCTTACTTTGAAATTATTATGTAATTAGATCTAATCTCTATCTAAATAAATTAATTATTTTATTTTACCTTGATGACTAAAATATAAGCATATAATTGTTTGTACAACTTTGCCTTAACTGTATGAATCAATAAAGATAAAAAAATAATATTGATATTTTGTGAAACAAATTTCACGAAACATAAAATTTGTGTAGCTATGTATCATGATTCTAATTCTTATATTGTTCAAATACATTAAATAATTTTAAATTTGAAAATAAGATTGTTATGACCACGAACAAATAAGTGATACTAAAAAAGACTATACTGAATCTGAAAAAGTTTATCATTTCAGTGTAAAACTTCCACTGTTTTTTTCTTACTCAATTTTTTTTGGGTTATATTGTAATTCTGAAAGAAAAAAATCAAAGTGAAGGCGTTTTCATCATTAACTTCAATTATTAAATTATATTTTCATGATTAATGTTCAGATGAACTTTCTAAATAAACCTAATAAGTTCGTAAATTTCCTTTACAGAAAAACGGCAAGAAATATTTCGCAATGATATGATGGCAAATTGAGTGGATGCCATAAGTTTGTCGACAGACAAATGGTTTTTTTGCGATATTTCTTTATTGACAGAATTACATTTTAAATGATTTGCTAGTTATAATAAATATTGCAATAGTTATTTTCTAATAATTAGCATTAATTTTATTGGCATTACCTTAATTTTTATTATTTGGATTACAATAATGATCTTTCTTAAAAAAAATTAGTTTGCATTGTTAAATATTCAATTTGAATGGAATCATCAGATTGAACAGCAAACAATCCGAAGCACTCATTATGTTGACTTAGAAAAAGTGCTTGGATAAAAAGTGCTTTTAAATTTCTTTATATTATTTAAAAGCATAAAATACTTCTTACTCAATTAATATATAACGGTCCAGAGAGAAAATAAAAATAAATTGTGTACTGAGATACAATAATGGAATCATCAGATTGTGGCATGACAGGTAATGACATTGCAAAGATAAAAGCATATTTTTATTTGAAAATTTTCTTATAATTGTAAAATATTTTTAAAAAATTATTCATAAAGAAATTATACAATTTATACTAATGATTTAATTTATTTTGATTTTAATATTAGTTAAAATATTACAGAAAAAAAGGAAAATGGATAAAATTAAAACAATTTTTGCACAAATACATGTTTTGTCGAAACATTTTTTTCTTCTTACAGTTTTCTATTTTAATTCAAAAAGACTTTTGCTCGATGGCATGACAGGTAATCAAAATGTAAAGAAAGAAAAAACTTAAAATCATATCAGATTTTTTTTCGAATTATTTTAATAAATAAAAATAAAGAGAGCCCTAAAACTTTTCTGTCAGCCCAGAAGAAAAAATGAAAATGAAAATTGCCATTTAGGCTTTTTCCCTTGCCTACGGGATTTCAAACTTCAATTATTCATTGCCTACAGTTATTCAAAACAACATCATATTTTCACATGATAAAAAAATTCTGATATATATTTAAACTACCTACCTGTAATTTCGTATGAATTTAAATGTTTTATATTTTATGTTTATTTGAATGGTTTCATATTCTAATCATCATTATTTGAAAGTTAAATTCACTCTAAATTATAAATTCCATTTTAATCATTAAATCTGAAAAAAATATAACGTAACATCAACGCATCAAGCCTGCTAAGAATAATATATTATGTTTTATTACATTAGTAGAAAACTTCTAGCCGCTTCTGATGCAAAATTGTCTCTTGCATATTTCAGTAACACATGGAGAACTCTGTCTACGAATATTGGAACTTCAATTTTCATATGGTAAATGCCAGACCCCTGCCTAGACATTATCGAAGTTCCTTTGCAAATGGAGTTGGATTTCGAACTCTGTCTAATGGGATGTACATGTCTAGTACGTTTGGTTGCCTCGAATGTGTTTCGATTGTTCAAATATTCAAAGTTCCATTTTCATTAATCCACATCTCAAAAGAATTATAAATTAAATGGAATCACATGAAGTGAGTAAATCAACATTTTTAATGTTTTCCTTTTATTCCCTTTGTTTTCATTTAAATTTATCTACTTTTTCTCTATTTCATCCTATAACACTTCTCATGCATTTCTAAAAGATTATATACAATTTATATACAATGTATTAAATCCTTTTTTTGGCTACAGAAACTATTTTTGTAGATAATTACACATTCATCTAATTAGTCATTAAGAATAGTTATATGATTTTGAATTCTTATTTCAAGAAAAAAAATCCTGATTATTCATTATACAACAAAGGAAATTCCAGAAAATACCAAATCACTGTTTAACTTAATATTTTGAAAGTATTCAAAGTTTAAAACGCATTAGGGAGTGTTCCAGAATAACCCTGTTTCCTTTTCAGAAGCAAATTTTTTATTTTTTTAAAAGGAAAATGTTTATATATTGTTTGATCTAACTGCTCTTTTCTAAAGGATTGTGGAGCGAAGTAAAGTAAACATAAGGACTCTCCTGTTATAACCCACTTTTATGATGCTTTAAATTTTACCTCAAGAAAAATTTCTTACATTTATGAGTTAAAAAAAAATAAGTTTCGCCAGACACTTCAAACTATCTATTAAGAAATAAATATATTGACAACGGGAACTTTTATACTTAGAAGAGCTGTTTCATTACTTTATCTATTCACCTTTTCTCTTAAAAGTATAACACAATTCTCACTGATCGTAATTTGTTTCAAAAATGTGGTTGAAACTGACATTGGAAAGATGAAAGCAGATATACATTATACAATGCACATACTTGAACAACCATGATTTAAATGAGATGTTTTGAAAATTGTTTCAAATCTTACAATATACAGTTAGATTCTTGCAATGTAAATGCAAAGAAACACAGACACTATTAAATATAAGTGTTGAATATACATAAATATTTATCATTGGCAATATCATTCATTATTTCATATTGAATAAGTAATTCAAAACCGCTACGCGTTTAATTTTTTTATGTTGTTTACACACATAAATTGTATTAAATTTCAGAAGATTCATTCACTCATTGCACTAAATTTCAGAAGATTCATTTATTCAAAATTTACTCATGTGGACATTATTAAATATAAGTGTATTTAATATACAAAGCATTTAATATACAGATATAAGTGTATTTAATATACAGAGCTACAAGGGCACTACGCATGGGAGCAAGATGTGGGGCTATGTCTTTAGTTTAGTTTAGTTATATTAACGTCCCATTTGAAAGCAACACGAGGGCTATTTTGGGACGAACCTCGTAATTTTGAACCACGACATAGCTCCACGACGGTGGAGCTATGTCATTCAAAAGACAAATATACTGCAAATATGGAATTGTATGCCATTTAAATATCAAAATCTGTAGATAGTTTCTTACAAAATATCTGAATTGTAAGGTTGAAAATAAATTTGAATATGTATGTAATGAATATTTCTCTATGTGTAAAAATTAGCAATGATGTGTTCTGGATTGAATGATACCCCAAAATTCTTGGTTCAAATAATTGATTTCTTGACCAAAAAATGAATTATCTTGAAAGGCTCAGGCGAATATTCAAACCAATTCGCTAGGATTTTAAATAATAACACTTTTAAAAATTCATTCTGTAAATTTGAATAGTGTACCTTTTAGAATGACACTTTCTACAACTCTTTTGATATTAAAAATAACAAATGTAAATGAGATTAAACGCAAACTTCTTAGATCAATATCGTGATTAGCTACAATTATACACTGATGGAAAAAAATCCCAACACTAGGAAGGAGCTGTGCTAGATAAACGAAATTTGGTAGGCCCGTTTTTACATCTGAAAGATGACGTCGATTCAAATTTCGAGCTACGCGTATAAGTGTGGCGCTAGTAGCGACACTATGAACATGCAAATGAGGTTTGCTTTAAATAAGCGCTGTAAGGTTCGTGATCGTTATTTACAGTTGAGATTTGACGTAGTGAGTTAATGTTATTCAAAGATGCCTCTGAAAAGATGATCTTGAAGCTTTAATCAATTAAATATTTTACCTAGACAAATGTATTCCTAAAATTTCATTACTGTAGAATAATTTTTTTCATGGTGTTGGGATTTTTTCCCATCAGTGTAAATAAAATTATATTAAAAAATTAAAAAGTAAAAAAAATAAGTACTAAAAAACTGGTACATAAAAAAGAGAATAGATTTTTACAATCATTCAGTAGGTCAAAACAAAATTAGTAAAATCATGGTGTGCATAAAAAAAAGTTTAATTAAAAGAGTATTGAAATGTCATTTATTAATTATTTTTATACCGAACTTATTTTGGCTTGAACTTCCAAAACTTTATTTTGCGATCAAACCCAAAAAGGCAAACCACAAAACTTTATTTCCAGCCTGATATAGAACTAGAAGAAAAAAAGAATTTTCTATTCATTTTCTAAAGATTCATACAAAATTTTAAGGTAAAACGAATGATTTCCTATTAGAATTCTAAATTTCCGAGAATGAATACTTTTATTAACTCTGATCTGTATAGTCAATATTCCCTTTTGAATATAAATATTCTTGAGATGTAAATATAAATAATTTACTAATTTTTAAGATTTTAATATTATTATGATATTATTGTCTTATATTAGTTCTTTTTTATTAAAAACTAGCAGCTTTTGGCGACCAGCTGGTTCGTCGTGAGTAATGCGTTCTAAAATTTAAAATTAAATCATATATTTTTTTAGCCAAAATTTAAGAAATAGTTTAAGTTAAAAGATTCAGTTATTAGTAATTAAAGAGTCGGTAATTTTATTCGGAAAAGCTTTTTGAGTTTAATGCTCTAATAATTTATCAATTATGCTTCCAAAATATTAAAAATGTTTTTTTCGGTGATATTGCCAAAATGTTAAATATGTTTTTTAAAGAAAGCGAAAAAGGGAAAAAATTATTGAATTAATGATACATATATTGCAAGCGATTATAGAAATATGCCATTAAGTCGGAATTTCAATGCATATCCTGTCTAAATTCAATCAGGTTTGCTGTAAATAAAGATAATTAATGGAATTAACGATTTCTTAGAATCCTTTGCCTTGCATTTATTTTTATAGAAGATATCACATTTTATATTTATGTTATTTTATCCAGTCACGTGCTGAAAGTTGTATTTCTTTAGATTTGATTTACGATGATAGTTGTTGTTTTTTCATTTGAACTTCCGGCATTGTTTTATTTTATTTTATCCAGTCACGTGCTAAAAAAACATGGTTAAAATATTTCTTTAAAAATTCGTTAAAAATAGAAGCTTGAGTTATACATTAAAACACTGATACCATTAGAAAGCTAATTTTTTAATCTTTAAATTGATGTTAAAATCATGTTTGTCCGATAATAATTTCGGAAGTTATAGCGAAAAACGTCGAAATTTCGCATAAATTTTAATTAATTCAAGTTATAATTAAAAATTCAAAAAAGGACTCCGAGGTGCACATTCCCGACCTCCAAGGTATACATGTACCAAATTTGGTAGCTGTAGGTCCAACGGTCTGGCCTGTAGGGCGCCAACACACACACACACACACACACACACACACACACACACACACACACA
>JAPMOQ010015914.1:5373311-5387042 GCA_026543055.1 Argiope trifasciata
ACACACACACACACACACACACACACACACACACACACACACACACACATTGAGCTTTATTATAAGTATAGATATAAATGTAGAAGCCATGATAAAACCATAAAAATTTTAAATTATGAAACTAAATGTATAATTTTAATCATTGAAATGTATAATTGTCCTCCTTATTCTTTATATATGATGTTTTTTGAATTTATTGATAGTTTTTAATAATATTTTCTGTAAAAGGTTATTATTTAATATTATTTACAAATAGAGTGGCATTTAAGAAAAAATTATATTTTTATTATTTTTTTTAATTAATGCATTTCTTAATATATGCAATAAATATTGCTAAATCTAAATATTATTAATATTTTCAACATTTCACATCATCTTGGAAATATTACCATATTAACTGATAAATAAGAGCTTCAAAGCCACTAACTTATTCTTTAATCATTGTGAATCAACCACTATACTAGAGATCGGAAATATAGCATATAAAATATGACAGTTTTTAATATATTAAGTTTAATTATATTAAGATCCCGTTCTAAAGCAACACTAGGGCTATTTGGGGACTGACCTCATAAATTTGAACCGCAATCAGATGACAAAGGTGACGCTTGAGCTGAGACGCACATTTCCACAACACATCTATAGGAGAATGCCTGGCCGGACATATTTATTAGTTTTTCCTTGGAATTGGATTTCAAGCAAGAAACCTTCCGGTTCTAAAACCAGGCACTTACCACCAGGTCACCAGCGACCTAAAAGAGAGAGAAAATCGATTACATAATTCCATTACTAGAAACATGAAACATGCAAAGTTTAAGCATTTTATAAAAAAACACACTTTATATTTTACAGCAACCATCTGTTTCTTAAATTAGGCTGTACCATTTATCTTTATGTCATTCATGATGTTTATTCACATCTTTTCTCAAATTGCATACTTCATCTAAAGATATGTCCTATTCTATTTCATAAAGTGTTTGTCGTTTATATGAAAGCAGAATCTATTCTAGGGATCTCATTGATTATAGTTGTGTAGAAAATATCCACATTACCAGCGCAGCATTTTTCTATGCGAAACTTTTTTCTTCTTTCCTGAGAAACATAACAAGATTCTCACTAGATGTCACCTTTGTATGTGAGTTTTAAAAATTTCGTTTCGTTATATTGAGAAAGTTCAGGCTGATCACGTCTTATTTGAAGACTTTTATGCACGTGAAAAGGTTTTGAAGAAATGCCTGGAATCTTACTCACTTGCATTTTATATTCAAATTGAGATATTCAAAGGCTCCAAGAAAATGCTTAAATATTGAACCTGGCATACTGACACACTAAATTATGTGCAAAGAATTTTTTTGTTCAAATTTTATACAGCATAATCTTTCAGATATTCAAGAAGTCATTATAATGAAACTAAAAATTGTTTTAAATTTAAAGAAACACCTTAAGTTAAATAATTCTGTTACTGAGATGACTATTCGGCCTTTTGCCTTATGTTTTTCGTGAAGACTATAAAATTAAAGGTTTCTTTGATTAGTAAATTGAACACATTAAGTTCAAGATTAAATAGAAATATCCTTTCATAAGTTGATAGTAAATAATACTTGAGCACATGATAATTTCATAAAGAAATTAGAATAAAATTTATTGTGTATAATTTTAAGAAAATAAATAAAAAAAAATTGTTTATTATTTATAATTACACAAAAACGAAACTTCTAAAATACACATCAAATATTGATTGATATATTTGTCGAATAAAATGGTAAATTATCAATAAAAAAATGAGATTAATTGATTTTCATAAAATAAAATATAGAAGACACCATTTTTTATCCTTTCAAATTTTTTTTATTTAAACCATTTAAAGATGATGAAACTTCATATTATGAATTGAGAAAGGATTAAATCCGTTGACGTATTTGAAAGGAATTTTTTTTAATAAGCGAAGAAGTTTTCTCATAAATCAAACACAGAAGAAACATTTATGGCATGTTTCGTCAAGTTAATGATTCATTGACAGATTTTGCATTACAAATGTTTTCCAAATTTCAAAGGAAACTAAATAATTTCTTTTTCAAAACTTATTTTCTTAGATTCTGTTATTAAGCTGTAAAATAAATTATGTACTGCAAAACCAAAAATTCTGCTTTAGAACTTATGCTTTACAATTTAAGCAACTTATTGAATAATAATGAATAAATGAATTGGCACATCCTTGTAAATATCAATAATGTTCTTTAGGTAAGCAAAATTTGAGATTTTTTTTTCAAATTGATGAAAGTGTTTAAATCATAATACTAATAAATAAATAATTGAAATAAATAAATCATAATATTATGAAAAAAAATACTTAAAAAAATCACTTTTACTATCCAGCTAGGAATCACAGTACGTATTGAATCTATTGAAATTGTTTACAATATTTAAACAATAATAAGAAATTAATATTATAGGAGCCCGCTTTCATGAATACCATGGAATTACTTCAATTTCATTCAAGTACAAGAAATATCCGTTTCTTTATCTTAAAATTATTTTAATAATTCTAAAATCGATTTATGTTCTATGTAATTTATAAAAAAGTGTGGAAGAAAAATGCTCCAATTTTTTGAGCTATTATCTTCTATTTCTCTTCATTCGCAAAATGATATTGCCATGCAAAAAATATATATTTAATAAACATTTTAGATTTTATAGTTGTCTTTATATTCGAGCAATGATATGCTGGACATACAAGAGGTGCTACTTCAATACAGTATTATTAAAAGTGTTTAAAAAATTGTAAATATTAAATATTAAAAGACATGCACATATATTTCATGTTGAATAACCGTGTAATGATTAGCCCATTTAGAATGTTTAACTACTATTCGATTTCTAATGAAAAAAACTGAGCTATGATAACAAACGACCAATGATGATTCATATTAGGAGTCATAAGTTTTCAAATGAATTAAAGTTTTATTAAATTAACTTTCTAAGCAAAACTGGTGTACTTTATCATGCATTTTCTGCATAGTACTTCAAGAGAGAAACGACATTTTTTCCTTTCAGTTTATGTCGGAAAGGAACATTAATGTAGAACAAAAATCCCTAATGGTATGCATAGGATCCATGAGCTTTCATATGCAAGATAAATTTTTGAAACTGATTCAGTGGTTGTGGCCAGAGACCTCTGCCATGTTTCAGAATCAGTTCCCAAAGTAAAAAAACTGTTTTCCTTTTTCAATTTTTATCAGAAATGAAGGAAGGTAATGACAGTGATATATTGAGGATAAATATAGTGATTGAAAGCTTAAAGTTTAAAGTATTATAAAAATTTCATATATAGTAAATATAACCATGTTATGATATGGCAGTGTATATAGGGCAATTAAGTATTAAGAGTTCTTAATCCAGTCTCTGAGTCAGTAGCATAATTGAATAGTTTTTGTGCATAAAATTTGAACCCTCCGTTTTCAAATAATAATTAAAATAAACTTCTGCAATAAAAAGTTTTAAGCGTTATTTTACTTGATTATGTTAGCTTTCTCAAAATCTTTATTAGTTTTCTTTAAATTTATTAGATTATAATTGCTTCAGAAAATGGAAAACCACTATAAAGAAATTTTTTTTGTTCCTATTCGGAGAAATAAATGAATCTTTATTTCAGAGAAATAAAAATAAAAATTTAATTTAAAACTAAAATTATTTTAATAGCATTTTCAAAGTTTCTCTGATGCATAACAATTATTTTAATAATTAAGAAAAGAGACCAAAAAAACTGAAATGTGATATTGTTTAAATTATCTGGAAATACCATTTTAATTAATATCTATAAACTAGAAATTAAATTTCTTAAAATAATTCATTAGAGATAGAGAATACAGAATAATATGCCATATGAACTGCCTCTTACAATTAAGTATATTTTGATCAGAAATTTTAATATAATTTTTCGAAAAATATGAAATAATAATATAAGAAAGAAAAAATAAAGTATAAAAAATCATAAAGGTGTATTTTTTTCGTTCCTGATTCTAAATTTTAAAAAAAGCGCGCGACCCTTTTGCATTGAAACCATTTATTATTTAAGCAAGTTTATATTTAGAAATAGAGAAAGCATTCTTGAACTGTAAATTTTTAATTATAATCCTTATCACAAACACACCAAAAATAACAACAACAAGAAAATAATGTGAAGGAGTCTCAACAATGTTTATTTTGATTAACATCAAAAATTAATGTGAGCACTTAAAAAAACGCATTTTCCTTCACTGCAACAATTTATCCTCCTTTTTAGAAGGCAGAACAATTTATTCTCGTGGTTCTTTTTTTTATTCTTTTTCCGACCAGTGATAAACAATACACATCTTCATTCTCCTCACATAACTCATCTCGAAGACATTTTCTATTCTTCCCCATGACTGATTTTCCCAAAATAGGCAGAGGAGGAAAAAAGCTTTTAGCATGTCCTATTGATCATAGCCGAGTAGAAAATATGCACATTACCAGTGAAATAACTTGCTGCGGGAAAGGTATTTTTTTTCTCGTCCCAGTTGCGTAACAAGGTTCTTTGAACATATGTTTTAGAAATTTAGTTCCCATAAATGTTAGAAGAGTATGTCCATCACGTCTTATGTGAAGAAGTTCAGGTATGCTAAAAGGCTTCTAGAAAATGAGTGAAGATTTAGAGACAGCCGTGTTATGAAGATTCCTTTTAGGAATAGTAATTGTTGAAATTTTTGTTATGACATGATTTTGGAAATTTGTGTAAATATAAATTCGGAAATGATTGACAGATAAAGAAATATAGGATTCTTGTAATGATATATGAGCATGTTGTATTCATATATTGGGGGAATATTTTGTGACCTTTGACCTTATATAATAAGCTTTATTTCATTTTTCATGCAAGTTGCTTAACAAGATTTTACGAGTAGAGGTTTTAGAAATTTTGTTCACATAAATGTAGAACAGTATGCCCATTACGTTTATGTGAATATGTTAAGACATGCTAAGGGGACTCTAGAGAATAAATGAAAATTTAGTAAACAACAGCAATAGGATTGTTTCCTTTTAGGAATAGTAACTTCTGAAATTGTTGTTACGGCATACAAAACAAGAACACGTCTAAAAAAATGTGTATAAATACAGATTTCGAAATATCTGGCGTATAAGAGATAATTGATTCTTTTAATAATATATGAACACAATTTATCTAACCTATGAGCACAATATGCTCAAAGACTAGAAGAATTGGTCATGAACTTTGACCACATAAGAATATGCTTTATTTTATATTTTTCTGTTATAATATGATATATAAAGATATAATTTATTCTTGCCATGATATATGAGCACAATGTATTCAAAGATTACATGAACTGTTTATGGATTTCTAACATGTATAGAATATGATTTATACTATATTTACCTTTCGAAATTTGGTTACATGGCATTTATTATACCAATCAAAAATTAAGAAAGAAATTGATTTGAACTTATTCCAATATACACATAACTGATAATAAGTTGCAACTTTTATTATTGGCGTTGTTTCTTGTAGAAAATGCAGAGTGTTTATTCAATATATGAAAATATATTAATATATATTGCATTTATGAACCAATTTATTTTTAAATAAAATTAAAATTAACAACGCAAATTTTATATCTGTTTATCTAATAGAAATGTGGAGAAACGTTTTGAAAATAAATTATTATACAATAGGTTGCACGCATGTAATATTTTAATTATAATGGCCAAAATATTTTTAAATTAAAGGCAATATTAAAATAGACCTCCAGGCGAAGAAGTTTATGAATATATTTTGAACTATGTACTAAATTGTACACAGAAGAAGTGTTTCTTTAATTTATTGAAAAAAGATTAACACCAGCGAAGAATTGCTGCATTTCTAACAAATTTATTGGGAAAATTATGATTTCCATTAAATTTCTCATTAAGGGAAAATGAGGAAAATATTTGGCCCAAGACATCCCTTTAAGCAATAAATAAATGAATATTCATGAAATTTAGTTCAATTTCGGGGTTATTTTCAAAACTATTAAACTGGTTATTTATCCCAATATTTTACATAAAACAATGATTTTATTAAAAATGTTTCTTCACATTAAAAAATATATATGATTTTATTAAATATATTTTTTTACATTTCAAAAAATTAAATATATGATTTTATGAAATATGTTTCTTCACATTTAAAAAAAAATTAAATATATCATTTTGTAGAATTCGTCGAAAGAATGTGCTTTTTTGTTTCGAAAGTAAATTATATTTTATGAGAATATCTTAATGTTATAATGCACTATTCACAAGGAAATAGTTTTGTTTACTTTGAAAGTAGGGAGAAAATTGCAAAATATATTGCGTGTCCACATCTACACATAATAGTTAAATGAAATACATTTAGATTTTTTTCATTGTAAGTAATTTAAGCATATTGATGGGCTGAAATTCATCACCCACTTGTTTTCAAAGTTACAAATACAAATTTAATTTGTCACTCACATTTGCAAAATCTAGTCATTTTCATTATGTTTCGAACTCATAAAACTGTTTATTTACCATGCTGGTATCGCAGCTAGAATGAATAGTTTACAGGAATTCTTGACATGTTAGCAACGAAATAATGTTAACCATTCTTTCCCAGACGAGAATAGCAAACGAGTTTGGGCTAATTTCATTTTTGTGGGAAGGAGTCGAATAACAAACAGGTCAGTGTTAACTAAATGAGCTAACTTCTGGAAGAGTATGGAAATCATTTTGGTACTGAAAGAGTAAGCGATGTCATCGTTTAATTTCTGAGGAATTATAAGCCTTTGAAAAATATCCAAGTCACTTGCATTACTACAACAATGAAAATTTTGCAGATACTGTTTTCTTCATATAATATTTGAATTATAAAGAAACAAAAGCCCGAAAGGTAGGTTTCTGGACTCCAAAATTTCTAAGATATGTTTTGAAGTTCTAATAATACTAAGGAACCTCAGATAGAAATATAGATGCCCTATCTCAAAAGTCCTGTAGTGAGAATTGAAAACGGTGCTCGAAAGCTGAGAAAATTTTGAAATGGGAAATAGTGTATTTCTTATATCAATTTCATTGACTTTAATTCAAAAAATCAAATGTATCCTCTAATATAAGTATAGGGCGATTGTAAGTTTTCGAAATTTCCTGTTGTTTCTTTAATCAGTTGTAATCCCATTGTTTATAATAAGCGTATGCAATAACTTAAATTATTACATCTATACTTATAATAAAGCTCAATGTGTGTGTGTGTTGGCGCTCTACAGGCCAGACCGTTGGACCTACAGCTACCAAATTTGGTACATGTATACCTTGGAGGTCCGGAATGTGCACCTCGGAGCCCTTTTTTCGAATTTTTAATTAGAATTTGAATTAATTAAAATTTAAGCGAAATTTCGACGTTTTTCCGCTATAACTTCGGAAAATATTATTGCACAAACATGATTTTTATATCAATTTAAAGATAAAAAAATTAGCTTTCTAATGGTATCAGTGTTTTAATGTATAACTCAAGCTTCTATTTTTAACGAATTTTTAAAGAAATATTTTAACCATGTTTTTATCACGTGACTGGATAAAATAAAAGAATGCCGGAAGTTCAAATAAAAAAATTATCATCGCAAAATAAATCTACAGATATGCAACTTTCAGCACGTGACTGGATAAAATAAAAGAAATATAAAATGTGATATTTTCTTTGAAAAATAAATGCAAAGCAAATGTTTCTACAATCGTTTGCAATATCTATATCATTAACTCAATAAATCTTCTTTATTTACGGTAAACCTGATTGAATTTTGACAGGATATGCATTGAAATCCCGACTTAATGGCATATTTATGTAATCGTTTGCAATATCTGTATCATTAATTTAATACTTTTTTTCCCTTTCTCGCTTTCTTTAAAAAACATATTTAATATTTTGGCAACATCATCGAAATTCTTTTTATTATTTTGGAAGCATAACCGATGGTTAAAACTGTCTGATTTATAAAAATTAAAGAATATTATTAGGAAAAGGTGTACTTTTAGAACTTTCCGTCCATCATCTTAAAGAAAATACTAATTTCAGGTCAATCAATGCCCGGAATTACTTCAAGGCTAATGAATATGGGATTTAATTGAAAATTTTAGAATGTTTTACTCATGGCGAACCAGCTGGTCGCCAAAGGCGGCTAGTTACAAATAAGTTAAACGTATATGTTAGATGAAAAAACGCTCCACATCCCCTATTTTTATGCTTTTTTTCCCACATCAACAAAAAAGTTACATTTTTAAAGAAAATCATTCATACTTGAATCCAGGATATGATCTTATTCAGGTAAGAATTTTCTAGATACTAATGACTGATGCATCTATTTATATCAGCCATAATTCTATTTAATTAGCTGTTAGGAACAATATAACCAAGTAGTTATTTCCATTTTCTGGTAAAACATATTTATTTCATCATCATTTCTAACATTCCTTATATAGCACTATAAGCTAATCTTAGCACTATAAGGAATGATATTTGCAATTGAAATAAAATAACAAATTCATACTAAGATTCATATTCCTATTTATTTGTCTTGTTAGTGTCAATATTAGGAAGTGATTATTGATTAGTTACTCTGTTTTGTAAGTCAAAAAATTAAATCCGGTCGACACGTCAAATTCTTTTAAAATAAATGAACTCAAATGGTTAATGCAGATGTTTGCCTGATTAGAGATATTTAATCTGTATTTGAGTTCATTGTCCGTTTAATTGATTAATATATCTGTTCTGCGCAGAAGCATGTTTTAAATGTTAAAGGGAATATATCTTTACATTAATATTTAAATTTTATCTTTTCTTCAGATGCTTGATCATATTTATAATACTATGATTGAATAATAAATTTATTTAATCGGATATTATTTATTTATTTAATCGGATATTACAAGGATATTCAAATAAATAGGCACGAAACGACATTGTGGGTGTAAAGGAAGACTATTTAAAGTATACAGCATAGGCCTGGGCATAGCGATTCCATTGATTTACGAACAGGATTCTCGTTCCCGTAATTCCTGTGGTCATGTCGAGATTCAGTTATTCACAGCCTACCAGAGTTCGCCTTCCCAGTTAAAGCGTTTTCCTTTCAGATTTTTTTTGAGGGGACCAAACACATGAAAATCGCAGGCCGACATGTTCGGCCTGTAGGGCGGATGATTGAGCCGTCCCAACTTGGCTAGTTCGGCGTGTGTGACCCTGGAGAGGTGTGTTCGCGCGTTATCATGGTGCAGAACCATACTCTCCTCGAGTAATCCCTGTATTTTGTGCTTGATGGACCTGTGTATTCTTCGGAGTTTCTTATAGTTCACATCGGTATTAATGGTTCTTCTATATTTGATGAATT
Organism: Argiope trifasciata; assembly: GCA_026543055.1. Lineage (NCBI taxonomy): Eukaryota > Metazoa > Arthropoda > Arachnida > Araneae > Araneidae > Argiope > Argiope trifasciata. The sequence goes on from JAPMOQ010015914.1 coordinate 5,382,725, forward strand.
TAACAAATAGTTGCCCATTCCTGGACGACGTTCTTTATAAGAGTCTCTGCTCTCTCCTGTGTATGGGATTTCCCAAGCATGCTCAGATCGACTTTCGAGAATTCACTCGCATCCCTAGATGTCTCGCTATATTTTCCTATAGAGGCTTAAGCAAATATGTTGACCGTTACGAGCATATTTGAACATAGGGATAAATAGTTTTTATTTGAGCTTTCTAGTAAATTGCAAATTTTTTCATAAAATTGGTTTATTGTTTAGAGAGAAAATTTTCATCAAATATTTTTTATGTCACAAATTATCAAAATAAGCTAACTGGTATGTTCATCATATGCATGTCATTCAGAAAGAACTGTCTAATTTAAAGTCTCGTACTCTTTTTTTTATTTTTTTGATGTAATCTGAGCGTTTTTGTTTACAATTTGTTTCTTCCTGGGAGATGCAATTATTTATTTTCTAAAGGCTATTAAGACAGTGATTTAGAAGAAACAAATAAAACAATGGAATTCCAAATTAATTATTATGTTTATATAAAAGATGTATATTGACTGGATCCGTTGAACTGATGAAAATTGTAACATCATGTTTTTAATCATCACTTCTTTCCCTCACCGAGGAAATTATTTTAATTTTTAATTTTTATTTTAACAATCAGGAATTAGTCTATTTATTTATTGGATTGCAAAAATTCTTCAATGACCAGTAAAATGCTACGTTTCCACTGATATATGTCGTTGCATATTTCAAATAAAAAAAAAACGAACAAAAATTCATTAAAAATTTTCCGTCTATTTTTTGCTTTTTATAACTTCTTCTGCCAAGGAAAAATTAGAGCAACGACTTGAAAAAATAAATGTTTTCGAGGAATACATAGGAAATGTCACTGAGAATGATGAAAGAAAAAAATACAGTAAAGTTTAAAAAATAACGAATGTCTAGACGTCTTTTTCAATACAAAAATGGCACGAAATTTCGCAAATTTACAAAACGTTACTCCCATAATGAAAGCGAAGAAAATAAATATTCTTCTGTAAAAGGTTTTTTTTTTATTTCCTGTATTTATTTATTTTTTATAATACTTTTAAATGTCTACAAATTATCGCTTCCTGTTAGATATTTTTTTCGTGTACCAATATTGTTTCGAAGCTTATGTGATAATAGCTTTGATAATCATATATTGTAAAAATATCTTTATTATATTATAAAGTTATAACATTTAAAAAATTGTTTTCGCACATTTCTCTAAAGTGTATATTTTTTTAAATCAAGAATATGTTTTATAGAGCAATTTTTATTTATTTATATACTTAAGTTTTCTTGAATATGAGGTGACGTCTTAATAAGCCAGTAACAGCCACTAGCCTTACAGTTCGTTTTTGTCGAATTGATAAGTTACTGGATTTCAAAGACAAACACCACAGGTTCAATCCTTGACTGAATTCAACCTACACATACGAATTACCAATTCCGACAGCGCCATTGCCAGAAATATTCAAAAGCTTCAAATGTATAGTCTCTCTTTTTAAAGAGATATAAAAGATATCAAAATTATTCTTGAGGCAAGGTAAAAACTGCTCAATAAAACACAACGAATGATAAACATATCTATTTCTTAATGATATAAACAACTTCTTTACCAAGAAGTCTTGATACACAATCGAGTATCCTTCCTCAAGGTATATAAATCACTAAAATAATGAAAATATTTCAATTTATTGAAGTCTTTTAAGATATGCCTTAAATATCTTCTGAAAATGTCTCTTCGTAATAAAATGAAAGTATAGTAAAATCGATTGAAACCAAATTCAAAAATTTTTAAATTTGGATAATTTCCAATGTGTTAAAAATAATTTTTATAAGAAATTGAAAAAAATAGCAATCTCAAAACAAAAATCAACGTACTTCTAACTTAAAAAGCATTAGAACATATCATTAAAAATAAATATATCTTCTTAATTATTAGAAACAACATCAGTTATCTTCTGTTGACGTATGGAATATATCGACATGAAGATATGGCACCAGTGTAATATAAACATAATCCCAGTTGATGCAGAGGCAGCGTGCTGTTCTATGTGACTTAGCACTCACTATTCGTCTATAAAGTCTGCGCGATATGAGATAAGGCATTTTGTTTTCATTTTCTATATTACCATCTGCAAATAGTGATATTGCAGTTCAATAAGATTCTACAACAGGATAGATTCTTCAGCTTTAAATCACAATGGCATGCTTCGATAGAACAATAATCACGTTCAGTGAAATGGCATTATTCATTTAATTGTCATTCTTTTTGAAACTTTTGGCTGGATAAGTTACATAACGTCTTCATTTATACCAAATGACACTTTGGGTATAAATGAAGATGTTATTCAAAGTATATACATCAGATTTAGTACAATGATCCCATTGATTAACGAGCTGAAGTCTCCTCCTTCCCAGAATCAGTGTGGCTGAGAACCACTCCTTTACAGAGTACCCGAGTTCACCGTCCCTGAAAACCACTGAAGTTGAAACGCTTCCCTTTCAGATTTTTTCAGAGGACCAAATGCATGAAGACTGCAGGGTGATATGCCCGGGCTATAGGGCGGATGATCGAGCTGTTCCCACTTGACCAGTTCCACGTGTGTAACCATAGAGACATGTGGGCGCGCGTTATCATGGAGCAGCCCTCCATGAATAATCACGATCTTTTGTCTTTGATGGTCCTGCGTAGTCTTCGGAGTGTCTCACAGTACACAATGGAGTTAATGATCTTTCTGTGCTCAAAGAATTCAGCCAGATACGTGAAATGGACGACGTTCTATGTAAAAGTCTTTGATCTTACCTGTACATGAGACGTTTTATTCCAGAAATTCCATTTGCATCCTTATATCTCTAGCTACATTTTCCCATAGCGGCATAGGTATATGTGTTAACGATTACGTTGTAACTACGTTTCGTACCTTTTCATTTGAAAACCGCTTGAATATGCACAAAAAGTTTGTAAAAGTATAATTTTATTTATATTAGGTTTTGTATTGAAAATGTTTGATAATTTTGTAAAAGTTCATCGTCATAGAATGGTTAAAAATCATTTTATAAAAAATAAAAAAAAAAACCTGGCATGTAACAGATTGTTATTATAACATTTGAATTGCATATTTTTGTGCAGTACTTCATTATAATATAAAAATCAAACTGAAAATGAAATACTTTCAAGTATGATAATTCCGATATTGATCAATATTCCGATTAAGTTCAAATTTACTAGTTTCTTGCACAGAAAAAAGTACAGAACATACACTTTCTGTACAATATTGACTGGCATACACAAAAACATAGACATTTATATATGTGAGTGAGTAGTGCAATTCAAATTCCTAAATACCCAACTGGCGACTGTGCTAATGTATTTCTACAGATGTTCTAATAAATGTGAATCACATAAATTGAATGTCCTTACTCTCAATTTGATTCCCTTTGTTTCCATTGTGCAACACTAACCCCATTAACTCAATTCATACAATTTCATAGAACGACTAAAGTAAATCCTTTGTTCTTTTTAGTACATTGATTAATCTATTGAATGAGAATAATTTCCCGATTAATTCGGACACAGATCAACCACAATTAATTGGTATTCCTGAGATTCTACTGCTTCTCTAAATGAATATAATTTTTATAGAATAAACACATTATGAAATAAATATGTCTGAATGGTATAAAACCAGATGCGTTATTCTAAATATTTTTCTCACAATAGAAAATTTTTGACATTGTTTATTCCAAAAAGGATGAACACAAGAATTTTATATACAAATTGCTGTAGTCACGTGGATAAATTTAATGGTTTAGAAATAAACACTTTTATTTTAATGATTCTTACCGACAATAGCTTACAAATTTTATTGTCGTTTTCCAAGGCCATTTTAAAATTCCCTAGTCTACCTGATTGAAAATTAGTTGAAAATAATATTGTTTTACACCATAACGTTATTTTAGCAAATAAAAGTACTTTAAATTCTGTAATATTACATTTAGTTAGCTTTATAAGCAACCTACTAGATTATCGGAATGCAAATTTTACTGATTATAATTACGTCTTCAAAATCGTATAAAAGTAAATGATTTCTGAGTGTTCATTTATATATTTTTGTTACATATTTATCTTATTTTTCTGTATACCTCATATATCTATGTATTTCTATAAATTAGTCTATGTATATTGTGTGTGCGTATGCGTATATAATTAACTTCCCTGTAAGGGAAGGAGAAAGAAATGAAGAAAAGTAACGACATTAAAAAATACTTAACATCTTTTCCTTTTGTTTGTACACTT
>JAPMOQ010015914.1:5387442-5412259 GCA_026543055.1 Argiope trifasciata
TGTATATAATAATGAGTTTTATAAAAATATCTCGCAATAAATGTAAAATTATGAAGCTTTCATAAATTCTAGAAATGTATTTCGACAACGGAAAATCCTTAAAAAATTTATTTTGCGAAATTCATTCAATATATGTTCAAATAAAAATATAATGATTTATGAAATATCATAGAGTTCTTCAAAGTATTACGCTGACATAGGCATCTAGTCTAAATATTTTGCTCACTCTCACGTCAACATGGTTTATTTTTAAACAGAAAACTCATAATCATTTCTTAAGTATTCCTTTTTTCCTCATTTTGAACACAGGAAAGATTAAAAATTTTCTTTTGTATTTTTAATTTTTTAAAGCTAAAATAGAATAATACCAGTATATTTCTGGTTTTATTTTCCTTTAGATTTAGTGAACAATGCCTAGGACAACAGGAATTTTGAAAATTTTCAACTTGAAAAAAACAAACAAACAAATATTTGTTATATGTCTTCTTTTAAATATTTTCCTATAAATTTTTTTAGTCGAATTATTGTTTTTTTTTCAAATAAGAAAGTACTTGTCATATTTTATTTTTGACTTTTTAAAACTTCCTTATTTTCATACACACTTTGTCAGTAGTATTTGTTTTAAAAGATGCCATTAGGATGTTGAGAAACTCCATCGAAAAGAAAATTTCTTTCATTTTGTCTGGCTATATCTTCGGTAGGAGAATTAAAAATCGACTTTTTGTTGGACATTGAAATAATGCAAAATGCATAATTATATCTTTATTATACATTTTTTAAGTTTCAATTTTCAAAAAAACTAGTTACTTATTTCTCTGTATGTAATCTAGAAAAAAAAATGTCATTAAGCTAAATTTTGCATGGATTTTATTAAGCAAATTAATTATTCATGAATTCATAAAAATCTTACCTAAATTCACTAAGAAAAAAAATGAAACATAAGTTCGCTTTTTTACTTTTTAGATAATTCTCATGTTAACTTATACAGAAACAGATGGACAAACAGACTTAATTTACATGGATATCATTTAAGATTTGATATAAAGATTATTTAAAAAAATTGTTGTTAATATTTTTTAACAAATTCAAATTATGTTGTTCAAAGGGGATTTGAGTTATAAAGTTCATATGTGTTAATCGAAAAATATGTTCTATATAATGTAGATGTGTCAAAATTTCGAATTTGAATTTTTTTGAAAATCACTTTCTGTATATTTTTTGTTTCATATAAATGAGAGTAAAAATGCGATAAATAAATAAAAAAAGAAAGTTGGGCAAAAAGTAGAAAGAAAAAGTATTATTAAAGTTTCAAATTATATTACAATATTTCTCAGTACATTATGAAATAGATGTTTGACTTTGGTTTTCCTTTGAAATAATTTCCTTTTGACAGAATAGGAGAAATGATAACACATTTTAATAAACCATGCTTAAACTTACAACTTCATTTCTTGAACTTAAAGCTATTTTTAGTCATTACTTTTCAGACAGACATTTTAATTTCCTTTGTTTTAAGAAAAGACATTGATTTATGAAAGGAAATTTTCCGTTTCATGAAAAAAATTCATAAGAAGCATAAACTCTAACTAATTTCTGGCGAATTCAACTCATCACTATAAGTTTATACAAAAAAGGTTCATATCGAGCTGAATATTCAAATGCGAAGAACTTTCAATTCAAATGCTTAAATATTTTGATAAATATAACTTTAGATATTCAAAACTCTCATCTACAATTTCTGCGAATTACTTTGTTTGCTATATGTGGACGATTTTACTATTCCTCCTCATGAAGCAAAGTAGTGGCTCAAGATTTGTAACTCAGCCACAGTTGAAGTTTTACAAGAATGTGGAATTTTAATTCGATTCACGCTTTATAATCTAAGTGTTTCTGAATCGTAATTTTTCTGGCTATTTTCTGGCAGCATTTCATCATTATAAGATATACTATTTTGGTATATCCTATATATGATAAAATGCTGAGTTCCTTATCTAGATCAAATTCTTTACCTTTTTTCACTATGCGTTTCTTTAATATAAGAAAATTGTTTTATAATTAAGCTATATTGCACAATTGTTTGTGTATTTGTAGTAATATTGAAATTTCAACTAATCATACATGTTTTGTTAGGTATGTCGATGATTGGAATTCGAAATTTCTATTTTATATATTATTCTCATCTATTTTAATAAATTATTTGGGAACTAAAATTTTTAGTTGAATTTTATATTGGAGTCATCATTAATACATTGTTCGATTCAGTATTCCACTTTTCGACAGTTCTATCTCACTAAGGAGTGATACGAGGAAGGATGTGTGCCATATCCGGAATTTTATAGTTAAATGTAAACCTCTGTCCCCTTTCCTCTTTCCTCTGTTATTTGGAATCTGTTGGACAAGATTATTGCAAGACGATAGTTAAAACCATAACATTATCTTAATAATTCAAATTGGTTAATTTTTCAAGCTTAATCTAACAAACGATGAAAGTTTCTCGTTTGACAATAGCAACAACAAAATGAATTTTCTAAGTATGAGTTATGTTCTTACATGAATTTCATCTTATAAGCTTAAAAATGTTCTTTTTAAAAAATTACTTTCAAATTGAGGAATTCCTTAAATAATTGCAAATTATCAAGAAAGTTATAAATTGTTCTAACGTTTATTAATCAATTTTAGGGAAATAATCCTTATTTTAGTTTTGTGATAGGGAATAATAAACATAGAGATTCTTTTAAAACTGTTAAAAATAACTGAATATAAATTCCGTGGCAAGAAAAAAAAGTTAAACGTCTTGCTCTCTGATTCAACTGATTTTGGAATCCTTCTTAATTTCAAAAGAGGACATAAATCAAAGATATTAAAGGAAATTAAAAAGTTTAAAACAAGTATTTTCTAAATGTTACAAAAGCCAGAATGCTGCTTTAATAGGAATAAAATATTTTTAGAATTTAAGAATAAAAAATCGGCGATAGTTAAAGACAATGAGTGATAAAAATCCTCTTTGTTTGAAAAAATATTCATATTCTGAAATGATAGTATGTGCATTTTGTTCTGCCGAATAAAAACGAGCAATTTTCAGAGTTAGCGAAATTCCTCTAAAAATTAACTGAAACAATAAAAATATATTTAAATTTAACTATTCATTGAAACCAATGAGTGATGTCTTCCAGAAACTTTCCATAATTTTTAATAAAAGTCTTGACCTTCTCTCCCCGTACAAAAATTTGAACTTAAGGCCCAGAAATTAGGACATTGTGAAAATTTGACAATGTAAAATAATTCTGAAATATAAATCTTTGATATGAATATAGCATGTTTTATGAATTTATCGAGTGAACATCGTCTTTTTCTGATCTACTAGAACTAAAGTATGACAGAAAAACCAAAGTGTTGGTTACAAAGTAAATAACTCAGATTCATTAGTTTAAGCCCTTTCATTTATGAGTTTTTATGTTTTTATACATGAGAAAGTAGAGAAAAACAGGTGGTGAATTATTTGGCAAATTCGGTTTAAAATTTGATGTAAATCTGCACATTGCAAGATAAATCAGTACATCAAAATTAATTTATTTAGTTTTCAAGCTTTGTAGATATTTTGTTATCCATCTCAGAAGCCTCTGAATAATGGAATACTCGAGTTTATACTTCAAAAGGAAGTAACATTCAATCACACCACAAAAACCGCCTTCAAAGGCAACTCCCTATCTTAAGGGCTTAATATACGAAAAATGTCTCAGCTTCGTTGATAGCTATAAAGCAAATATGGGATATTTTTTCCGTGTTTTTTTTAAAAACATTTCAACTCTATTGGGGTCTCAGACTAACAAAGCTTGCTCTACGAGCATTCAATCAACGAGAGGAAGAAGAAATTTCGCAATGATATTCAGACGACAAAGCAGACTTTATAATTTCGCTGAAAGGATGTACTAATGAAGTCTAGAAGCCAAATATCACTCAACTATCTCAAAGCGTTTTAAATATTGCGTTCCCAAATATACAGACTGATGAGTGGACAAAGAGACATAATTACAAAAAAGGTGTTTATCAAACTCCGAAAATTCTGAAATACAAATATTCATTAATTCGAATTTTTATGATGATTATGGTATTTTATTTAGTGTAGGAGAGAAAACAGTGGAGAGTACATATTCATTTCTGAAGTTAATACATTAGAATAAGTTAATTCTATTGGTGACAGTTTAGTTTAAAAATTAGGGGCAGTGAATATAGTTTATATAACTTTCCTAATGGTTGTCATAATAATTATTTAGATACTATTCTGATTCTTATAAAATTTAATCAGTATTATAAAAGTTTAATTATATATTTTTTAATATGCATGATGTTAAATTATATATCTTTCAGCATTATTTGAAATTATTTACAAAGATTGCTATTCAAAAATTAGGAAAGAATAGATGTTATAAATCTCTATGTGTATTCAATATGTCTACTATTACTTTATTTATTGCGAAAAGAGCAGATTTATCTATCCAAATGCAATTCATTTTATGGGAAAACAGTCAAATATTGAATACCAAAAGATAAGGATGTTACTAAAGTTTTCATTTGTTTGTTCTTGCTTATAATTTTTTACTACACGAAGTGTGTCAGGAAAGCGATTAAATGATTTACAGACTGCCTACTTTTGTATAAAGCGTCGATCTGTTTGTTCATACTTAATATGGTTAGTATCCATTCACACTGATCATCAAACGCAGTTAACGATTTGGTCGAAAAATTTAAGCAATAGATGATTGAAGACAATTGTAACATAGGTTATTCTCAGTATACAATGAAATTTATCTCCTTAGAATGTGATTCTTTTAAAGTGAGTAATTGTAGACAAATAGATTAATATACCTAATTTTTCTACAGTAGAAATCAGTTTTACCTGTATGTGGCAAGAAGTATTGCAAAATAAGGAATAAGAATTTTATCATAAGATCAAGTGTTTACTATGACTGCAGGAGAAACAAATTACACCTCTTATTTAAATATTACCAATTATTGCTCAGTATTTTACTTTTTTTCCAAGAAACTTTTTAGCATAACTTTGATGAAAATTGAAGCCATACTTATCGTTTGTACATTTTGTTTATTTTGTACTTATATTTTCCTATATATATGCATGTGCAAAGTATTTTTTATTTTTTAAAATTATGATACTATTCATAATCTGTTAATATTCATAAAATATATCAATAACTTTTAATATTCATAAGAAACAGCGAGTTAGAATAAAATTAAAGTTGCCGATTTTTTGCATTTAAAAGAAATGATTTCAACTTGAAGTTGATTTTTCCATCGTATGTTATATATAAATAATTATAATTATAAACGGAAGAATATTTCAATGTTAACGATATATTGCAACTCATCTGTTTTTTTTTAAATTTTATTTATTAGAAGAAATCCTTTTTTCGCACTTCAAATGAAAGAAGTTAGTTCAAATGGAAATGGTATATTATATTATGTTAAAATAAAGATAATAATTTTTTACGTACTTTTGAGAATACTATAAATGAGAAAATATAAATTATCCGCAAAATATACGAAGATATTTTAAGGTTTTTATAAATGCATATATATCCTACTTTTGCTGGAAGTACAAAATGATATCTCCATATAGTATGAATAAATTTTCTATTACATTTTAAAATTAATTCCATGAATGCCTGATTCACATCTTGGTAGTAAATCTATTTTCTCATTAATTGTAATCATTTTGAAGAATATATTTTGTATCTAAAAAGCAAAAATGAAAAGAGTTATGTTATATACATTAAAATGTATCGAATAAAAATATGGCAGATAATGAATGAATTTCAAACACTTGTCATAGAATTTTTGTGTACTTTATAAGTATTATTTCTTATATTCCATATAATACATAACAATATGGAAATTATAAATTATTGCGAAACTTCATTCTTCAGAATTACAAATATATTGTCAGTTGCATAGTTTCCCCAGCGTAGTATCTTGAAAAACTTTTAGAATTAGGAAAATGATGCGTCAGAATTTAAATTTTATATCCTTGGTCTTCAATAAGAAGTTCTTAAAAATGCATTAAACCCTGCAGTTTTCAATTTTGGTCCGCATAAAATTCCTTTTTACTGTAATTTCTACATTCTTATTTTAAAGTAATATTTTTTATTTTTATGGGGTTCATGAAATACAATACACATCAGTCATCCTAGTCACATAACTCATTTCCAGAACATTTCCTGTTTCACGCCTTGACTGAATTTCCACTAGTATCTAGCAAAATATATTTTTGTTCCATATCATATTGATCATAGTCTGAAAGATTGTATTGCTTATGTGTGTGAAATTCTCTTTCTTGAAAGACATTTTCTTTGGAGTTGAGATCTGTAACAAGATTCTCTCTTGCCTGTATATTTTAAAAATATACTTTCCAGGGGTATGAAAATTTAGTTTATGTAAAGACGTTGAGAATATGAAATGTCTTTCAGAAATTTTAGATAATGTATTATATTTTATATGTAGATTGAATTCAAATATATGCTGATAAGGCCGAATTGCATGTATTTGTATATTAAGGAAGAGTTTTGGACATTTAGTTTTATTATTAAAACACATAAATTTCTTATTAATTGAAACACTTTACTTTGGTAAGCTATTTACTTAACAATATAAACTAAAATTATATCTATTATAGTATGTCTATCTAGATTGTATTTGAAAAATAAATTATTCTATGGAAAATTTCAATTTTTTTTAACTTACTCAAAATATGTACTTCGGTGCTCTATTTACTCAATAATGGAAAATAAAATTTAATTTTCTTAAATAATAATATATTATCTGGGAATTGAAGAAATATAAATTCTATTGATAGTATATAGTAACATTGAAAAATGCTTTCTCCTTTAATAAATCGAAAAATATATGAGCTGATGATGTATAATCATGATAGAATATATATATCCATATAGTCATGATGGGGAATTTATTTTTTAATGAATTTGCTATTAAGTTGTATAAAATATATAACGTATATTATGAAACAACTTGTATTTCCCATCCTGTGAAAGAATTAATTATGACTATTCTGAGACTGATATCGCAGTAGAAGATTAAATCTTTCTAAAAGGCGAGTACAAAGAGTTGATTTATTATAAACTTTTATTTCGTTTACTACTTCACTATTTTGGTAATGCTATGAGAGATATTCTTTGGAAAGTATTTTCCATTCTTAGGGATAATATTTAATTAATTATGTTTCAAATTTTACTTTAACTCATTAGTTACTGATAGTTTTGGAAAGGTAGATGTTGTCTTGAGTTTAAAGAGATTATCTATTACTTAAAGAGAGCCATAATTATATTCTGTATTAAAATAATGGTAGTTTAGGTTGGTTTTAGTTTGTACTTTTGATTTGCATTTCTTTAAAAAAATTACTACTGTTTATAAATTTCATTATTACGTCTTTGAATTGAACCATATTTCGGAACAAATCCAAGCTAGATTTCTTTTTATTTCTTGAGAAATTTTATTATGAAATTCCTAGTAAATTGCTGAAAAATAACTCCCCGTAAACAACGCTTCCTTTTGGAAATTAGATAATGTATTAATTTATATTTTATTGAAGTGAATATTTTATTGAAGTGAAATTTATATTTTATTGAAGTGAAAGTCCATATTTATTTATTGAAAATTTTTTCCACGTTCCAAGAATAAGTTTTCAAAGCTTGAAATAGATGTATTATGTATAAATTCATATATTTTATACAATGTTTTCAGGATATTTCGTATATCAAATTACAAAATTAATTTATTAATACTTTTTAGTAGTACCTTAGTATATATTTTTAGATTTAAAACTCATTTAAGAGTCAAGCAATTCAATTTTTTTCATATGTTTCATAATGCTCCAATCAGTCACTAATTTCATTATAATATGAAACACAAAGTTTTCTTTGCATATTTATAAAGCTTAGTTCTAAAAAATATACTTTTTTCAGTAAAGTATGCTTCCTGAATGTAAATTGATTTACAATAAATAAAAAATAGTATTTTTGTTTATCTATTCTTACATTAATGGATGGCTCGATATCAAAGCATCATTACGATAAGAAAGGAAGGAATGTGTTTTTACTTATTATTCATCATATTCTTAAAATGCACAAAGGTGAAGTCAAGCAATGGCAGTCCAGTTGTACATTTCAATGGGAAATAAAAGAAATCTTGCACAGATTTAAAATTTCGCTGAATTTTTCTTTAGTTATGATAAATAAATATGGCAGGCAAAAATTCTTCTAATACCAAAAATGCCTGCTATGGTTTAAAATGGGGAATGCTAATAATTTTCATATGACTTTAATGAAGATGTGAACTTTCCAATAAAAGAAATCGATAGCTACATTGTAAAAAGAATTGATTTTCAAAATAATTTCTTGAATGCATTTTTTAATAAAATAAGATTTTTGAAAATGTTTGAAAACATTTGTTTATCAACTTCGTCTTAAAAAGATGCATTATTCCAAAATGTTTATCGGCTTATTAGAAGTATTTGTATACAGGGAGTTACAAAAAATTATTTCACATGTGTTTCAAAAATGTTTGAATAACTCTGAAGAGATTATACCACATAATTACGTTAGCAATAAATGATCCGAATAAATATATTACATGCCAAAATGATAGATTATTAACTATTCTAACTGCACTTTTTACAAATTTTTGGCAGAATTCCAAAGAATTCTCTTTATTAACTAATACCTTTTCTCATACTTCATTCAAAAACTTAAGAAAATAAATATATATATTTGAAATAATATCCTAATTTAAAGAAAGAGAAAAATTCCTATTTTACATATTCCCTAAGTTTAAAGACAAAAATTATTGCATAGAAAATACCGTCGGTAAAAATGTTTATGCAATCCAAGATAATATAAAACGTTTATAAATGTCCATTCAATACATGAAATATTCTATAAAAAGCTATTAATAGTATACTTTTGGACATAAAAAAATAATGCAGAGAAGCAGAAAAAGAAATTTATTTAGAGAAAAAATTCATTTTGAACATTTAGTAATTTTAACTTTTAAAATGAGAACAGTGTATAAATTTTCGTCATTTTTACAACTTATTAAAATAATCTTTGTAAATACATTTGGGGAAACAAATTAACAGCCTTTATATAAGCCAAGAGAAGATGCATTTCGAGAAATATATATTTTATATTCACAAATTTCTTATATGCACAAAATTTATCAAAAATCGAATACTTCAATAACTGATGTTTTCCTTAGGATTATATATATATTAGGATTTAGTTTATATTTTCTTTAGGACGATTTCTTTAGTATTTAGGATTACATTTTCTTTAGAATTATTTAGGATTGTAATCATGCGTTTTTTAAATATATTTATTTGCATGTTTCTATAATCAAAATTTGAACTTCGCTTCATCTTCTAAGAAAAAAAATGAAGGGAACTTCAAATTTTTATTCATTTTTCAAAAATTCGAGTTAGTTTGTAAAATTGTCATCTATATAAAATGATGATGTGATGAAAAATTATTATTTCTTCTATTCATATAATTACAGCTCTGTGTTAAAGATTTTTAATTATTTTATACCATATTTTCACATGATATTATTAGTAGTTTTTTGTCATGATATAATATCCTCAATATAAATATAAAAAATATCTAAATGTACTTGAGACTTACTTTTTATTCTGAAAGCCTTTGAACAAATTTAATTCATAAGGAATAGTTCTTATTCAAATATTCTATAAAATATTCTCCTAATGTGTTAAATTCTTACGTCATAACAGACTATCCAAAATATCAAACTTTAAATAATACTCTAGGAATAGTTACTTTAATAAATAGGATTATGAGCCTAATATACAAAACGACATCAACAGAATGTACCCAGATTACCAGCGATTATATAGAATTAATTTTGTTCGCTTACATTCCATAGACTGGAAAGCTATTAAATTTGACAGATTTATTGACAAAAATGTATAAATAAAACCGTATGTAGCTGAATTATTTAAAGATCTTGAACAAAGCCTATGTATTTATTTAAAAGTAAATTAATAAATGGAACATTTAAAAGATAGATAATCTTCAAAAATTATTTATGTATTGCTCTAGAATACAATTCAAAACTGGTTTCATAGGTCCTCCTATTTCGCACAAAATTTTCATTTTACAATCTGCTTTAACAGTTAAACTTGATTGCGAGTTGTAATTTAAAATATCGATTTCGTTTTTTTTTATGTTTTTTAAAAATTATTCATTCGCAATGTAAACATTTTTTACTTTCTTATAAGAAGACTACCGATTCCGTTTAACATAAAAAGTTACAGATATATTTTGTACAGGCTGTACAAAATGATGTAAAATGCTCTTTCTCCCTTTACACATTCTGTTTCAGATTATTTGTTAAAAAGTTTAAAGAAGTCTTTGAACAGATTTTACAGAACTTGTTATTTCTAATATTTGATTATTCAATTAGTATTCCATGCCTGTAAATTTAAAACACAATAATTTTCCGATTTAAAAAAAAGGTGTGGTTTATTTATTTAATATTTACGTCAAAATAGATCATTTGTTCATCTATTACTTCTGATGTAGTTCTTCTCCATAGCTCTGATCTTTTACGTCTGTCATTGAGGACCATAGAAGTAAGTATTAAATAAGTTCGGCTTCGTCAGTAGTGGTCAGGTCTTGCAATTTATATGATTGTTTTTTTATTATTTCCTTTTTTACTAACATATTTTAAATTATATTCCAAAATTTAAAAATGACAGTGTAATTCTTTTTCACAAGTTTCCATGGTTCTTAACAAAATAAATATATAATAAATTCGAACTGCTAAATTTGAAAAAATAATGGGAATGTAATAGAACGCTTCTATTATATTTTTGCATTACTATAGAAATGAAATAAATTACATCTCATAATATGAGGCATATAATAGAAGCGTTTAAAATATGGCTCACATTTTGAAAAAGATCATCTTAATTAATTAGAAATTTTGGAAGTCAAAAGAAATATCATTTTGAAGAATAAAATTTTATTTGCGTTTCGAGATAACAATTGGAGAATTAATAACAAGAACTCTTTTTATAACACATAAATGTGAACAGAAACCTATCTCGCAACTCTTTGATTGAAATAATGTCCAAGAAATTTTATTGTTTTGTTTTAAAGGTATTCAGATGTTTGTAACTATTCTCTAAATAGACAAATTTAAAATAAAGTACTAAATGCTTTTATTACTTCATATTTAAAATATTTATAATTTTAATTTAAAAAAATATCTTAATTATCTAGATTTCAAAATAAAATTCTTAATGACTGTTCATTTTCACTCTTGACTTATAATCCTTACATCAAAAACAAATCGAAAACATTTAAATGAAAGTGATTTATTTACTTTCCCTTACAGTTAGCGTTTAAATTTCAATTACTGATATTTTTATAGTTATCAAAAGTATTTAAATTATTTGCTTTTCACTATATATTTTCTGTTTGGCTGTATTCTTAGATACGTTGGTAAAAATGAGAAAAACACTGAATTCTGTAGAAAATTTTAAATATCAAAAAAGGAAATAATTATTTTATTCAGAATTTCATTTCAGTGGTACGAGCTCATAAGAGCAGTTTATATGCTACAGAATCTCTTTATAAATTTTAAGATTTATTTATAAATTTGAAGAAGGCTTTTAATTACAATATTAAAAGTAGATTGTATACAAAAGGTATATACACATAAGAGAAGTAAAGAATATAAGAGCATAATTTTTATTAAAAATAAACCTAAAAATCAACATCTTAATAAATCAAGAAAAAGAAACTAAATTAGTGTCTCAAATTAGTGCCTTTGGATATAGAATCTTATGTAAGATAATAGTGTATATAAATAGTGAAAATATAAATATAAAAATTGATCATTTTAAAACCTTCGTTAACAATGAATGTCCTAGTCCCATTAAATGAAAGTTTAAATTTCTTTAATTAATATAGCAGTATCATAATAATCGATATTAATTTACTGTAACAGTGTTTATAGCTAATGACAGCAGAAGTTTTTTTAAAAAAAATTTCAATTCTTCTTTTTATTTTTTAATGTCAGGATATTTCAGGAATTGTATGAAAAATGTTAATAATCTTGATTTTAAAATCAAGGCACTAACTATTAACTAGATTAAGATAATATTCATTTCAATAAATTTTATTAAATGGACTCAATTTTTCAATTTAGGTAATAAATATTATAATTTTTAATTTGGAATAATCAAAGAAAGTAACTAACTCAACTGTGCACATAAAGTACATTTGCCAATTACGGATAATACAGAATGTCTAGACTGAATGAAAAACTTATTGAATTATCTTGTATGCAATTTCAAACCATGTAAAATAATGATATATCCATTATAAAATATATGTACAATGTTTCAAGGAATTCAAAATTTGAAAAAAAAAAAAATCTATTCTGAGATAAATTTAGAGACCAACATTTTGCAATTCTGTAATGTGTGTTTAAAAAAAATATTCGTTATACAGTCAAGATAAGAAAAGAGCCCCTTAAAGACCTTTCGAGTATGATCGGTTCTATTAGAACAATAAATTACCCAGCGAAATTGATTTTCAGTTTTAAAGTCTATTGATAAATATTTTATATATTAGCAAATATTCATTATTAATATAATCAATAACGAACTAAAAATTACAATACAAGGTTTTATTTTCCAAAATGTGTGTCTTTTCATGATTAAAGTAACTCATATATGTAAAAAGAGGCATAAAAAGTGTTGCTAAATCGTTATCTTCAATGTGCATCCAATTAAATGAGGATTTCAAACAGGATCAAACGGAATCTCTTTTTCTAACCAAATTCTGTTGTAATTAAATGATCCTATTAAGCTGGATTCACACCTCGGCTTCGGGGATTACGAAATGAAGCTTTCAATTAATTAGAAGCGTTTGTTAGACTGAAGCGTGAAATACTGATGAATGTCTCAAACGTCTACCGAATGCTTCATTCCTAACAGAGGTTTGAGTCAAACCTTTAAACACTTTCACCTTGCATTGAAGAACAAATTAATCGATCTTGTATTTTTTGGACTTGACTTAACGGAATAAAGTTAAACTTGTATAACAAAAGTAAATTCTACTTTTTATGGGTCCATCAAATAAAAAAATACCAACTAAATATTTTAGACAATAAAAATAAATGCCAATTAATTATAGCCTGAACAATATAAAAACAAGAATGAAATTTGATACACGGGCTTTCAGAATAATATTCACCTGAGACACAATATTCACTTGGTAGTCTTAAATATTGTTTCTATCTACCCGCAATATTGTAGATGTTGCTTTGGTTTTCAAACACATTTAAATGGAAAAGGTAAATCTAGGCTCGTGTTAAGCTTATGGATCCCATTTCAAATTCTGTTTCAGCCTTTCAATTTTCTTTAAGCTTTATTGCTAATATGTATATAACAAAAATTATTATCGTGGTCAGTAAATTTATAAAACGTTAAGATAAGAATGTTCTAACAGTTTAGGTAGAAGATCTAAATGAGCCCATGAATTTTAATTTGCATTATTTAAAGCCCAGCGCCCTGGCATAGAAGTAGCACTTCGGTTCTAGTTCTAGCATGGTTTTTTCAGTGAGGTTTGAGACATAATCACCCAATGGAAACGGGTTATGTAAACGATTGTGCGCGTGCCTTCATAAGAGCTGGAAGTCAGATTTCTGTCCCACTCAGGGACGTTTACCTTTGAGGCTACTACACAAACTCAGCTTAAATCGGTGACTTACTTAGCAGGCTTGTTTGTGACAAATGCTTAAATAGTAGCAGCATTATTTAATTCAATAAGGCACTATAGAAGTAAATACGAAATATAAATTATTATTTATATTTTTGTCCACTTTTCCACTAAACATCATGAGTAACATATACTGCCAAACCTTTAAGCAAAAGTGCACAGATATTTCAGATTAAAAGACGAACTCGGAGAAATATATGTAGCTATCATAAACAATTTTATGATATTTCAGCAGCTTATTCGAAAAGATGAAGCAATTAGTCCTTTGTGAATATCATATATCTTAACTAACTAAATTCAACCTTAAAAGGAAAAGTTTTAAGAATATCCAAAACAAGTTGACTGAATTGAATTAATTGAAAATGTTTTAATTTACCTAAATATAAACAATAAATGCAATTTGCCATTAAATATGCAGAATCTTATTTTCAGACGTATTTTTAAAATTCCAAACTCTGAAAATAGGTAAGATATTGTGCATCTATCAAACGATATTTGACTGTGCTGCTCTATCTTCTGAATTGTGAAAATAACTAAATTAAATTCTGAAAAGTGTGAATAGATTTTGGTAATGTATCGTGAAACGTTTCGTGGCGAATAACCATATTTGCTGATTAGAAATGAGAATTAGTCAATCGTTCTTTAAATTACAATCTTGTTTTTCAAATGGTTTTCCTTATTTGCCTAAAACATTCGGATTTGCACTTGTAATAAATTTAATGTCACATTTTACTGATTTTGTTTTCAATGACGTTGATTTATTTGATATGTTTCAAGGGAATTTATAATTTTCAATTTCGTTTTGGAAAAGCCTTTTTCTATTGAAATTTCCTGTCCGTAATTTTTTTTTTCACTTTTCCTCAAAATTTTCAAAACTGAAAGAGTTAAAAAATAAGCCAAAGAGGATATAATATGTTTAAAGCATTAAATTTCTGTAATAAATATTTCTGATTTTTCAATAATATTGGTTTATTTAACATAAATCTTTTTTCAGACATAAATGCATTACTTTTAATAAATGATGAATTTTTCTTCCCTCGAACCTCTAAACTTTATTTTTGATTTAAAACCGGTATTTTAAATAAGCATGTCATTATTTTTCACCACTGTACTATTAACTTTTCATGACTATAATACAATATAAATAATCAATCTTTGATTTTTTTATTCCTGTGTTGTCATGCATTTTGAATGGGAGCGTTTATTTTGAATTCACGATTTATCATTACGTTGGCTTTTGATTTATTAATATGTGAAATTTTGATTTAGAATGCTAGACAATTACTATTTCTTGTAATTGTTTTTGTATACACTCATAAAATTATTGAAAAATGTTCCTAATATCTAAAGGTGAATTAAATGAGAATAAATAATCAGCATTGCATTTTGAAAAGCAATCAGCATTGATTTTTTTCTTCTTTTACATTCGTTTCACAGAAATTTGATGTTATCTTACTTTGTACAAATATCTAAATTACAGAAAATAAATATTTTATTACATTTTACACTTCCTGGTGAAGGATAACATAAAATGAATCTAAAATAATATCACTTTCAGAGGTAATTATAACAAAAATACCAATACCAAGACAGATCTTTCATTTTTTTCGTCTCTTTCGGCTATTCTAGTGTCTTTTTTATTGTATGAAAGTAGAAGAAATAATAATTTTAGTTTTTCAGAAATATCCAAAAACAATTAATGGAACCAAAGCGTTGATATCTAAATAGCTCAGGGATTGTATTCACATTATATTTGTTTAAAACTATGTTTCCATTTATATTCAAAACTTTTCATATATTTTAGTGCATAGATTTTAATCACACAGGTTTTATTATTTTTCTCGTGTTGAACAAAGTAATAATTTAATGCACTTGAATCATTTAAATTATTAAATTGCATTGTCAATGATAAAAAATTTCATCAAATTATTGCTTAAAATTAGAAGTAACAGAAAATCAATCAAAATAACATGTCAGATAAAGGAATGTCTGAATGTGAAGATGTCTAATTACATTTTCACTACAGGGTTTTTAGAGAGGCAAAATAGTTTTTTACTCCTTATTATATAAATTTTTTGAGTATGCAGTTGTTGTGTACCTCTTGTAATAATGTCACATTTGATACCGCATATTTTTCGACAATATTTTCTTTTTTTATATTGAAACTTAAATAATGAAACAACTTCTGTCACTGCACTTAATGCGATAATAGGCATATGACAGCCTTAAGTCTAACAATAAATATAAGATTAAAATTTTATTCACACATATTTATTAGTAAAGTTAAATATTTATCTTTGTTGCCTTATAAGGGAATCTGATTTATTCAGTAAAAGTGCAAATGACTGCAATTGTAAATAAAAAGTCATATAAAGGGAGTGAAGAATTGAATCTACAACTAAGTGAATCAAATGTTTTATTATTGTAACTCAATAAAATCTTTTAACAGATAATTAATGAAGCTATACAAATAAGGAAACATTCTTTTTAAGTGCATCCAGCCTTAAACTGTTGTAGTTTAATAAAATCATTTAACAGAAAATCAGTCAAGATCTAGAAGGAAAAAAACAATGAATTGCAAGTGGATATTAATTATATCTATATAATTAAGAAAATTTCCAATTGAAATGGGTTGATTGACAATGCCATTTTCTGGAAATAGATATGTATACCGTTTATCTTATAATAACCAAAATATTGAATTAATACTCCCGGTAGCATTACCAATTACGAGGTATTGTATGTTATCATATGATATTATTCATAATTTAAAAATATTTTACATTATTACAAATATTCTTCACTATTTGTGTACTATTAGTGACAAGGATGTATAATTATAAAAATTCTTCTTATTCCCATGAGTCGACCAAATGTTCTACAATTCATTTACAAATAAGAGTTTGACAACTGAAATGATTAATTAAATCTTAGTTAAATGGTTGTGAATGTCAAAATCCTCATTCAAGAACTTCTAAACTAGGTATGAAGTAAATTTTCGTTATTGAAGAATTCCTTTATTGCAAAAAGTCTTCTGAATATACATCGTTATGAATGACTTTCATTGTTATTTTGATTAGAAATCTCGTTATACTTCTTGGCACTCTAATATTTAGTAAAAATCAATTTATTTAATGCATCAATAACGATGGCAGAAGAAAAGGGTCTGTTACTGACACAAAAGAAAATAATCTAAATTTTTTGCCAGAAGTAAATTTAAAATTTTCTCTTATTTACAATAATTAAATTCATTAACTTAATTCACTATTTTAGATTCATGCATATACTTTATTATGCTTCGTAATTAGGTTTAATGGTTAATCTAGAAAAAGTTAAAAAACACAGATATTTTAATTTCAAATGTAAGTAACTTTAAATATAGGTTTTCCTTGAACATGCAATTTTCAAAGCTAAAAATGATACAGTCTGGAAATTGACCTAAAATTAAGTAATACTATAACGTTGCTCCTTTAACAATTTTGAAATGGGACCTGATATGTACAGAAAAGCAGAAGTATTACCTAATTATAATGTGAACAATTACAATTATAGTAGTGCTAGGAATGGCTGAAAGAAAGAGATCATACTACGAGGTTAAGCCAAAAAGGAAATGGACTTTTGCGATTTCTCTTTTCAGGGTTAGGTATCACTGCTAATATACAACACTGAATTAATGTATCTGGCAACAATTCTACGGAATATGTCCTTCTTATCTCCACGTTACTTGTTGGAGTGTAGCAGATCGTTAAATATGACAGATCTATTGTCGATCTGCACCTAGCAGGAAATGAGAATAGTGATTCAAGTTTGTTCGTGGAAGAATATGGCAGCTCCATTGACGATCTGCACTAAGGAGGAGATGAGAGCAGTTATTCAACTTTTTTGTGGCAGATATTAAAACCGTCGAATTTAGAATTTATTTTTCGGAAGCAAGTGTAATCAAATCCAAATGCTTCGCAAACTGTGAAAAGCTATCATACGGCAGATTAATAACGCTCATCCGTGCTCTACCCAATGGAATGGTCTAGATAGGAGATAGGATTCGAAATGCTGGAACACCTGATACAGTACAGATCTAGATAGAAACGACTTTCATATGTTTGGACCATCGAAGAAAGCGCTAAAGGGAAGAAAATTTGCAACCGATGAATAAGTTATTAGTATTATAAATTGATACAGAACTATTTACAGATACAAATGAGAAACTTTTTTCCAACAGTATAAAAACAACCCTGTGGAATTTCGGGAGAAATTGTGTTGAAGACCATGGTAGTTATGCAGGAAAATAATATATGTTTCAGTTTTCTGTCATTAGAATAAATGTACCTTTTCCCAAATTCCCTTTCACTTTTTGATTCTCCTTTATACTATGATACCCTTAAAAAGGAAAAATTCAGAAATAGAGGTTTTCAGGAGAATTTACTTTGAAAATAATTTATAACAATTTCTTTTAGTATGATGTCTTCGTATCTATTTTATGCAAAGCGTTTGAAAGCATTCTGATCTATTTCTACTTCTTTAAAAGCATATATTCGACTAGAATACCTATAAAGTGACTAAAAATAGGACTATCCAATATTTCTGTAATTATGATAGACCTTCATCCAACTCGATCCATTCAATCAAAAGTAATGGTCAATCTTAAAAGTTGCCAGACACGCCATGCAGAAATTCGATTCCTTCACTTCCCATTAATCTTCAGCAGAAAGTGTTAAAATCTCGAAAGATGCATTACAAAAGTTCGGAAGCCATTAATCCCGAAGTTACACGAAGTAAATTCAAAACCCCGAGAAGCGTAAAATTACGAATTCCCCAGACTCAAGATAGAAACCTTGTTCGTATTCCTACCTTCGGCAAACTGGATTGCTTAGGCGTGGGCAGACTACATCAGTCAGATGCGGAAATCGATTTTTTTCGTTCCTTTTTTTTTTCTTTCTTGAAGTAATACATGAATCTACAATGTAACCATTGACAGCATATTAGTGACAGCTAAGTAAATAAAAAAGAGTATGAACTGCAACTCAATTTGGAGAACTATTTCTGTGTTAATATATTTCGTTAAGTTAAATAAACATTCGAGGATCATTTTCCACTTCAATTTTCTGCTTCATTCTCGGGTTCAGTTAGTTAGGATTCCAGAGATGAAATATTATGATAACCTCTAAACTTAAAATAACTGCTTGGTGAATCTAAATGCTTCTCATTTAAAAAATAAATGAGATTCTTGGCAACTTTAATCGTACGTCAACAATATTTTCTATTATTTTTTATCAGACCATAAAGTAAAAAAAATTAAATTAAAGAAACAACAATTTTTTCATGTTCAGTTTTTATTTTAAAATGACTTATGCTATAGAAAAAAATTATGAGCCGAATTTGAAGATAAGCTTACAATAATCACATTATGACGGTAATTTTAATTCGATATCCATATTTGAAGCCTTATGAAAAGAACTCAAAATTATTATTTTTTTTTAAATTGCTTTATGATAGCATGGAATTTCAATGAGTTGTGCAAATATAATTGCATCCAATAGCGTCGGGATCATTTTACTTCAATCTGAAATATACGAAAGTTTTTCTTGACAATTAATTAGAATTAACAATAAACATTTTCAAAAAGATTATATTTTTAGGATTTTTAAGCATAAATAAAAGCAGCAGTAACATTGAATTTGCCTTTCAAAACTTTTAGTTAAATAAAATAATAATGCAGCATATATTTGAATTTTTTTAGCAAATTACTCTTTCATTATTTAGAAAAGAAATTTTTCAAAATTTTTCCTGAAATTCTTTAAAAATAGACCAACAGTAACATTCCATATATTGAAATTATCGAATAAAATTGTTGTGCAAAGGTTAAAATTAAGATATATATTTTATTAATTAACAATTTAGTTTCTTTAGGTATGAAAGTTTAATAAAAATTGAATTGTGGACAAATCCTTCTATTGATTGATAATCAGTTCAACAATGCTAATAAACAAAGGAACGACCTTTCATAACTGTGTATAAAAATATTTGATACCATATCTCAAAATTTATCTTAGCAATTAGTTCAAGAAAAAGTGATTTTAGGTAGAATTGGAACTATGAAAAGAAAAAGTAGAAACATTATTTATAACATCAAATTTTGATAAACAATTTCATAATTTTTCAAGCAATAAGTGAAGCATATTCTTATGTACATAGAAATTAAATCATTGTTTTATAATATTATGGAAGCCAATACAAAACCTTATTTTTAATCTATATATGTATATGCGCATTCTTTTATTCTCAATCGGAATTATGTTTGAATTCTGCTTTAAATTACCTGAATCATAACGAATCAAAAAGAGATTACCAGATAATTTTATAAGATGAAGGAAGAAATAAGTTGGAATTTATGAAAATCAAATTCTATTCGGAATTCAGACACCGTGAATACCTTTCATAATCAGCATCTACTCTACGACAAAACATTTTTCAAAAGGTTCGTCTCGCCATATCAATCTCCTTCTGGATATATCACATCTGGAATGTAGCAATATAGTTTAGCAAGCGTAAAAGGATTTGTCCCATTTAATAGAACCTCTACTTTCTGAAAATAACTTTAAATTTAGTCTGATATATGAAAAATTCTGTCATAAGCAAAAACTTTTCCTTCCTTAAATTCTTATCCAAGTATGCCACAAATCTAAGCGAATTCGTCGAAATGCTTTTCAGGCGAATAGATTTCGTTATGAGATGCCTTTCGTGTAAAAAGATAAGAATGAAAATCATTTCTGCTTCTTCTTCTGGCAATCCTGGAAGAAGGAATATATCTTTTCTTTTATAAATGGAATGTTGAAACATGATGACATTTCGGAATAGTTGGAGATTTTGCAGTCAGATTTTTTTTTATTATTATTAAAAGAAAGAATCAGATTCTTAAGAAATGTCATATGTCATTTTTCAACAAGATTAAACGGAAAATCGTTATATAACGATAGTGGCATTATTATACAAAAAAATATTGATTATTATGTAATAAAGTAATGTATTAATGTTTAATGATGAATGAAAATCAACAAGAACAGAGATTGAAATAATAATATTTTCTTTGTAATATTTGATCTTTCTTCAATGTTGTAACCTTTTATCCTTCGAGAGAAATCCCGTACTTTGGAAATTTATCCAGTATGAGATTGATATTTATTGATCCAATTTTGATATCTTTGATTACTTTGGGCACAAACTGATTAATTTTAATACGATCTTTGATTATTTTGGATAAGGAATGATAAAATTTGATAAAACCTTCTGATCCAACCCATTACGACGAAATAATACTAAAAATCATAAAAATTAAAATTTATTAATTTTTTATTAACAACCGATTTAATAAATTTAAAAAATTATTTTCCCTTTTAATAACTAAAAGCTAAGAAGTAACTACATGCTGTATGTGTTACTTTTTTTGCTTAATAGTCTGCCATGCTTTCCTTCTTACGATAGAGCTTATTGCATTTTATAAATAGCATTTCATTGTAAAATAACTTTCATCCATCCACGAACACGTACATTATTGCATTGAATTTGAAAACTGGCGTTTTATCTTTTATCAAAAATATTAAGAAATATTGTTAGTATTTTCAATAAATTTAAATACATAATAGTGTTTTTTAATTTCTTTCTCATTTCAAGACTTAAAAAAAATCTAATTGAAAAAGTTTTCAAAAAGTAATACTAAACGTATTTATAAATAATTAATCTTTCAAGCAAATATTTAATAATCTCTTTATCTTCTATATTTTCGAGACGGAAATTATAAACAATACTTAATGCCCCATTTCTGAAAACATCAGTTGATAAATAAAAGAAAATAACAAGTGTCTACCACAAATTATATAAAATTATGGCATGATAAATATGTACTTTTAAGCTGTGAGGAAACTTCAGTTTTTTTAAATTTATCCTTTTTAGAGATTTTTATCAATTTACACTCTAAGTTTGTTTGTTTTTGTCAATAGTAAGTTTCACCATACTTTTACTCTCTTTTCTAAAGTAAGAAATTGTGAATTTTTCATTCAAATTCTCAATTTTTTCTTATTTATAAGAAACCCTGCTTCACAAAGAAAATCCCCCAAAATAAAAATAGCGCTTTCTAAAACCATGAAGTATTTTAATAGTTATTAACTTGTTAAGACCAGCAAATTTTTTTAATGTATCTCCATAAACATAGAGATTAAGCTCTACAAACAAAAAGACGACGAAAGTTAATAAACTGTTTTTATAATATGTTTCGTCACTTTAAAATTAATTTTCATCAAAAACTAATCATAAAACTTTATTTTAACACACACTTTTGAAATTTTATTAACAATAACAGTAAAAAGACGTAAAGTTTAGACTTTGATTACATTAATTTTGTAGAGATTTTTCATAACCAAGATATTTAATCTTATAAAATTTTCTCGTTGAAACATTTATTTTTGTTTGAATTACTTTTCATTTTGAAACGTTTTTACGTTTCATTTATATTATAGAGAAACGAAAAATTGCAATATATTTAAATTTCAAACTAAATTTAATCAAAAATCTAATAATTATGTGAAATATTCATTTTTATAGATCTGAATTTAGGATAGGATAACTAAGTAAGAGTTTTCTCAATAACATATTGATTATAATATTAAAATATGTGAGTATTTCAATATGTTGTATTACGTATGAATTGGCGTACAATAATAAAATTAATTTTATATATAAAATTTTATTTTAAATGCTGTGTTTATATGTATCCAGTTCAAATATATTAACTATCCAGTTTGTTTGGATATCACTCTACTCCTAAATTCAAGATATATGAGAGACTTCAATAAATAATATCATTTAAGTTGTATTTAAAAACTAATAAGTTTCATTTTTATTGAAGTCTCAAATAAAAGGGACATTGGCGAATAAAATAATATCAACTGACTGATTAAAAAACATTTTACTGATTTCATTTTCCATTTAATCATTTTTTCACCTCATCGATTATACTCTATGTGCATAGATATGTACAATGTGTATGTATCTGTATAAAAAAGAAATATAATTATTTGATATTATTTTGTAAAATTTATTTTTTGAAAATGTTGTAAATTACATAACACATTATATTAAGAAATCGTAGAATGCGTAAGTGGTTATTATGTTTGTTTAAACTTATTAACAAAGTTTCTCGAAAAAATAGGAGACTAATTTAACAAAAAAACTGTTTAAATTAACATTCAAATAATATTTTACTTTTAAGATATAATGTATGTTCTCTATAGAATATGAATTTCAAAAAGAACATTGTGTCTAATTTTCTATTCATGAACCATACGTTGCATGATTGATCTATTTTAAATATAGTTTAAAAAATAAATTAAAAATTAAATCCACGATCGCAAATTTCAAGTTATCATGTGAGAACATAATTTCTAAAGTCATTATTTGTCTTAATTAATTTAAGCCATTAACCAATTTAAATCGATTTGAAACAACCACGTGGCTTTACTATCGATATCTCTCTCTATATACGATTTATTATAAACTACTCACCAATAGTTTCTTAAATATATTAATTTATACAGAATTTTTATGAAAAAAGTATTTTTGTAAAAACAAATTGCTATTTTCTAATTTCTAAGATCTTAAAACAGTTTCATAATGGATTAATCTTAAAACAGAAGTCAAATTCTTCAAGTTTCCCACTTAAGATTGAATGAGTTGATATTTCACAGTTGAGGGAAAGTTATAATATTTTTATCGAAACTGTTATTAAACACCAGTGAAATTTTCTGAACATATTATAAAAATTAAGTTATTTGATTTCCTCATAAAAAAATTACATTCCATGAAAATAACAGCTACGATGTCACATTTCTACTTCAAACTTTTAAAAACCCATCTATTGTAAAATAAGCAAATGATGTGATAAAGTGATACTGGTAAAAATAGGTTTACCTTTTAAAGAAGCATTTGCTGCGAAAGAAGCTTAAGTAATAATAATGCAATACTGGTAAAAACAGGTAAAAATATATATATGCCATTAAAAAAATGTTGCTGAATATGTTCATTTTTGCTTTATTCATTGCCTAAAAGTTTTCGAGCTACAAATATTGGTTGTTTTCAATTATTTAAAACCTCCTAACAAAAACAGGATCATGTTCTCAAATTATAATAAAATTTCGAAAAAATTAATAATTCGTGTGATAAATCAAAAGATACGAGTTAGTTATTATATTCATGTTAATGAGCAATATACATATCTTCATATTACCGATCCATGCTTTGGGATTTTTTCAAAATTCATATTTTCAAAATTTTAAACGGAATGCAAAATATCTAAAAGCCTTATTCTTTCGATTAATATTAATTAGGTTTAGTTTTATTTTCTACTAACAGCATTTTTTCTATACTTTAGACCAGATTCAGAAATGATTTATTTTTTTATTTGCTGTTTTTTATTAAATTTTGTAAGACATCGCTTTATCGGATAATTTTCATCACAAGCCGTTTCATAATTAATGTTATCATTTCTATATATCATCATTTAACGCATCGTATTATTCAGGATTTAAATTTTGAAACTGTAGTTTAGAACTGTAAATTTAGAATATTAAATTGTAACTTGATTAACTGAATATCAAATAAAATTTTTCTGCTTGAATTAAGTTAAAACATCAGAATATAAGTCAAAGAATCTCAGATTACATGGCTTTGATCAAGAATTAATTGTCTGCTGATCTAAATTTAGAAATTTTAGAATAACTCTCACTTTAATGACTAGACATTTCAATTACTAAGGTTATTTTTCATTTAACAGTGTGTAAAGTACTCATGAACTAACATTTAATTTAGATAACGGAAACTTGCCAGTTTTCTCTAACATTTCACAAATAAGTTTACTGATTCTTTTGACAAGCTAACAAAGCGTTACTGATAATTTCGCTGTTATTTTCTAAAATTGCAATGGACTGTCATTT
>JAPMOQ010015914.1:5427521-5439697 GCA_026543055.1 Argiope trifasciata
AAAATCAATGTTCCTGCTTTAAGCGATCTGGGATTTCTTGAGTAAATGCGAAGAAAACAATTTCCCAACTGCAAAAAAATGATAAAGAGTCGTTTGAGTTCTTCCTAAAAAATAGCATTGTGATATGTAAAAAGAAAAACTGAATATTTATTAGAAATTAGAAAGTTATATAATATCCTTTCCAAACTAAATGGAGCATAGGAAGTGAGTAATACATTTCACAATAATTCCATGCGCAATAAATCGGTTTGAAATGGAATACAATATGGAATATTTCACAATAATTCGATCAATTTTTGAAATTTTTGTATATTCCTGTTGAAACAAAATTCACTGTTCCTCGCAGTATTTCAATAATTATAACTAGGTATTACTTTGATTATTTACTTCTTCAATGTTTATTATCTTCTAACGAACTTCAAATAGTAACATTTACTTAAAACTTTGATATAAATTTAAATGTTGGGATTTCTATTTTTCATTGCACAATTATTTTACAAAAAAAAAAAAGATTCATTTAATAATGTTATGAAACTATAGCTGTAGATACTCATGAAAATATATATTTCCAATTTTAGCATAAATCAGCCCTAAATGTCATCTCATCTGAAAATTTTATTTTGCAACAACAGCATTATAAGTTTACCTCAATATTAAACGAGTCCAAAAGACATATGATTTCGAGAATATATTCGTAACTTACTCTAACGACAGGAATAAACATTTAGTTTCAAAAATAAATGAGCCTCGAGTCTTGATCACTTTCTTGAGCTTATAATGGATATATTATTGGTGGATAAGTTGGGTCATCAGCACGAGAATTGAGAATGACACTGAAATTAATATTTGATTTTTCTTTATTATTATCTGTTATTATAGAAAAACTATGATATAAATTTTGCATTTATTTATGAAATGTTTATTTTGGAGTAAAAATGGAAATAAAAAAATAATTACTGTTAATATAACAAGATTTTTAGCAAAGAGAAGACATGGACAGCTTTTAAATTCATAATTGTGGATATGTGGTGTTTATTTTAATTTTATCATTAACAATAATAATTCTTAACAAACATGTAGAGTTGTTCAAGCAAGATAATATAAATTCACAGAATATTCCATAAAGACATTTTAAGGACACCGTAGTTTTTGCCCAAACAAAAGTGAAACTTTTTTTTCGTGATAAAATTATGTATTAGTATTTACATTTTCATTTATTAATATTTGTGTTGTTTAATCATTGTATTAATATAATTAAAGAAGATATTACGGCATTTAACTGCACAATATTTTGATCATATTTATTGACCATATATATTAATTTTTAACTCAGCAATGAAATTATTATACAATTTAGGGATGAAACTATCAAAAAGGAATACAACTATTAAATAAAAGTTAATATGAAGTAAAAAAAAATATCTTGACGTTAAAGCATAGAAATATAAAACTACAAAGCTGAAAAAGTAATGTTAGGGTGACTTAAAAATAGATTACGGCGAAATGACTGTTATAAATGAATTCTAGTCACTGCATCATAAACCATTTCAATTCAAATTCAAGGCAAAAATTTGAAGCAAATCATTTATCGAATTGTTTTAAAAATGGAACTTTTGTTGAATAAGAAAGAAAAGAATTGAAAATTGAAAAAAAGGCGACTGACGAAATATATAGTATGAAACAGACAATGATGGAAAAGTATTTTACATAACTATTACTAAAAACGTTATAAACAAAATGTTATAATCCTATTACCAATAGAGCAATTGAGCTAAAATTCAAAATGGGGTAAATCCCTTCTCATATTGATTTTTTTATTAATTATTTCATTTGCTTTTATTTCAATGGGATCATAATCCTTTTCCCTGAAGCTGATCGTATAAAAAAATAGGAATTAATCCCGCACTGTTGTCCAATAACCAATGTTCTTTTCTCGAATTGTAAGAAGCAATTTGATAAGAAAACGGAGAAATGAAAGTGTCCATAAAATTATTTATTATATATATATATATATATATATATTTTATGTATCAAAACTCTGAAGCTTTTGTTTGAAATTTCGAAAGAAATTAACTTCAATATAATAATTTTATTTATTTATTTTCAATAAATATTTAAATAGATTATATATTAAATGTTAGGAATATGTTTTAAATTTCATCTTCGGTGCATATTTGAAATCTATAAATAGAATAATATGAATAATATGAATTTTAAAATTTTGTAAACAAAAATGTATAAAGTGCCTTTTTAAATTTTACAAATAGAAATAAATAAAATGCATACTTTTATTTTTATACTGGAAATTTTGTGTTGCAAAATATGCAAAAATAAAAAAAAGCTGCTAGTAATTTGTTGTATAATATCAAGGAAAGGTTCATATGCAGTGTTAAGTGGATGGAGGTTCCAATTTAGCTTTTATTATTTGATCTCGAGAATAATCTTTAGAATCGTGAGTAAATTAATTTTAATCTTCTTGAAGAATAAAATAAATAAATTATATTTTCAGTAATATCAATAAATATTTATAGAAAAACTTCCCTTAACTTTATACAAATTTAAATTGGAAATAAAAATACCAACTGTATAAAATTTTTAATTTTTCTTCGGGACTGCATCATTAGGTCCTTAGTTAACGAAGTCTCTTAAATTACAAGATCATCAATCAAAGAAAATTGCAATACTTATATACATGTATAACTATGAATCTGAAATTAAATAAAATGGTATCACGTAATATTTGTAGGAAGCTTCTATGTTCGTGCTAAACGGCGAATTAAGTAATATTTATTCATATTAAAATTTTATTATTTTTTCTGTTTAGACCATGTAAAAGAATTGTAGTATAAATATTTGCTTAAGAATATAATCTATAATTTGAAATATATTAAATAACAATACAGTAGTTTATATTGGTCTATGTCCTTTCTTCTCAATGTGATCTAAAATTATAATTTTAAAGAGGTAATATTTTTTGATAATTAATAAAATTGTGACTTATAGGTTTATTCTGTTTACTGTTTTAATGTTTACCACCTTGCCGCTGTTGTAAGATCACCATACTGCAGGAGAAAAATTTCTGCTCATAAATTAAATAATCTTAAATGTTCAAGAAATAATAGTTTTGAAAAGAACATTTCCCTGAAAAGCTTTTTATTCTTTAAAATACAAAAAAGAATATTTTTCGCAACAATAAGATAAAGCAGTATCATTAAAAATAAAAAAAGTATACTTTTTTACAACATTGACATCAAGCAGTATCAATCATAATACATTTCACCTATTATCCGAAAATATCCTTATACAGTAATAAAAACGAATTTTTATTAAAATTTCTATATTTTGTATCATACGTGTTTCGTTTCTTTAATTTTGTTATTTGCCACGGGCCAATAAGAAAACAGAATATAAAATTTATTTTTCTGAAAGGTAATCGACTGTTACGATACGATAAGAAAACGACATAGAAATTCAACTGCCAATCAGGATAAAGTTCTGTGATTTGTGAGGAATGATGGGACCAGGAGCGTCTAATCGAACGAGAGATGGAAAAAGTAAATAAAGTTAGCAATCGCTCTAGAAGTAATTTAAGTTTATAGGAAACTTTCTTCTTGGATTATCCGTAGGAGGTAATCTGAAGAACTGATCAACAAACATAAACTTTCGATAAAGCAGGATAGAAAAAAATCAAGCATTTCCCAGAATTTAGCATTAAATAAGTCAATAAATATCTAACTTTTCAATTTAGCTCAAAATATTTTAGCATGATTGATAGACAGTTGTCTTTATCGAACGATTCACCAAACATAAATGTTGTGAGTTATCTGATTAAATGATTGATAAATATTTTAAGCTTGGAAGATACGATTAGAAATTTTGATGGATACAAGGATTTTGTATGTACATTGCTACAGAAAAATGAAACAAAAACTACTATTAATTTAAAATCATATATTTTTTTCATGTAGCAAATAAAATCCTGAATTTCAAAGTAGATTCATTGTGAAATCTTCTGGTATTAGCATGAATTATTTCTTTTTTTTCCTTTCCATTATATTTGTATGCCTAATTACTCTCATCTATAGATATCCTACACAAAAATCACTGGGACAAATATCCACACGTAATATCCCTATGTCCTTATCTGAATATTTTTATTTTTGAAACTTATAAGAATTGAAACATTTAGTCAAATGGTGTCACAATCATTTAATAACGTAATGAAATATAGTGTCCTTTTCAATAGGAGACATTGCTTCAAATTCAAGTGTTAAAAAGAGAAAAATTTAGCCAAATATTAAATTTAGACGAAAAACAAGCAAGATTTACTAATTAGAGTTGAAAAAGTCGATGTTAAAAATTATCTTGATAGATGTCGTTAATTTCATTCTAAATGCATAAAACTTTATAGTTAAAAAGAATTAAAAATGCTTTAAATACATTGAATTAAGATGTATTTAAAGCATGATTACCAATATTTAAATTAATAAACAACATTTGTTCAAAAAATACTTAAGATTTATTATCTTATTCATTAATAAATATCAGGAAACTGTAGCATGTTTAGAATTACTTCCATTCAAAAAGAAAAAAATCTTTCTTTCCGACAGATTTTGAGTACAAGTCAGTAGTGGCAGCCTCGCAAGATCTTTTGAAACTTCTCATCCAATTAAATTAGATTGAAGACGTAGTAAAAAATCACGGAAAGTGACAACTGCTAAAGTTGTTCCAGCTTGAGGATTTGTTTTATATTTTTACCACTTCAGCAAACTCCTCCTGAATTATTTATTCTGTTGTGGAGGAATTCGGTTGGGATTTCTCTGTGGGAAGTTTTGTTTGCTGGTTGGGAAAGTCAAGATTTAAGGACTATCGCAAAGCTTGTGAGTTGTGTTTCCTACTGCTTTGAATATATTTCGAAGAAAAAAAAATGTCAAGCAGTTTTCGGTCTTTGGAAATAAGTCTATAGAATTCAGGAATATTTTTAGACCTCAAAAATTTCGCTTTAATCCAATGAACTACACTTGAAGCATGTTTGCCTTTGACAACTATGCATTGAAAAATATAACCAGCTCTCCCATTTTTTATCGAATAAAATACCATTTTTGGGGGAAATTTTAAATATGTTTGTGCCTTTCTTCACTGATTTTTTTCCGTATTTCACTATTTTTCGAAAGCCTAAATTTTTCTCTTTTAAAAGAAATTCTATACCTTTAAAAGCAATTAATAATTTTATATAATGGAAAATGTCTTTTGACGATTTTATCTTACAAAGTTTAGATTATAATGGTATGTTTAGAATTGAATTTGCCCTTTTTTTTAAAAAAAAACACCGATAAAAATGTTTTAAAGATCAAAAATACAGTTCCTACTATTATAATAAATATTTCTGAAGAAAGATTATGCATGCACATGATGCCATAAAATAACATTAAGTGTACGAGAATTCATTGCAAAGAACAAATTTCGACTGCATTCGATTCCGAACATAACATTCCAGTTTATGCATACATTAGCCACTTTCAGTGATCATTTTGGTCACCAAAATTGCTTGTTCACTAAAATTTTCAAAGAAACATTTTGTATAATATTATCTCAGAATAGTATCTTTTGCTAAGATTTGTAAGATTCAAATTTTTAATGATATAACTCATATTAATCTAGAATCTTTAAACTGTTTACTATGTACCGGTCGAATTCTTTGTTGGCCTCTATAAATTTTGAACTTCAAATTGGAATGTTAAGAATTAAACACCTATTAGTAAATAGTTGCTGAAACAAATATATTTAAAATATGCGTCAAG
Organism: Argiope trifasciata; assembly: GCA_026543055.1. Taxonomy (NCBI): domain Eukaryota; kingdom Metazoa; phylum Arthropoda; class Arachnida; order Araneae; family Araneidae; genus Argiope; species Argiope trifasciata. The sequence goes on from JAPMOQ010015914.1 coordinate 5,433,323, forward strand.
GATACAGAAAGCGTTCAGCATTCAATATTTGTGTCAATAACATTTCTTAATTTAATTGTAAAAGTTCCTTCTTTAGTTTTGCTTTCTAAAGGATTTAAATAATGCTAATAATTAATCAATCAACCAATGGGCTTCTAAAAACAACTATGACTAATTGGGTCAAATATTTGGATAATATTATAAAATGTGTCCTTTAACTGAGCATTTATTGAATCAAACTGTGAAAAATGCATTTTTTTGAATTAATTTAAGTTCAGATGGAAAATGAATTTTATAATCTTATATTAATTATGTGTGAGCGTGTCTGGAGCAGAAGTGTTTTAGAATACGATAAGTAAAGCATGTTTTATACTGGATTAAAGGAACGTTGACTTAATATAGCCCTTTGAAATTATCAGATAACGATTAAATCCGACAAATTAATGATGAACTGAAGAGTTCAGGGTAGTAACATACAAATATAAGAAACACATTTGTTCAAATAGTTGAGAAACCAAATAACAATAAAATCACAAGTATCAGAGCGGAAATAAAATTTCCAATGGAAATTGAAATTCTTCAAATTGTTTGACTAATTGTGATCAGTGCACGTATATAGCGAGAAATTTCAATTGATAGCCATATATTTATTTAATACTATACACCACATACACTGGTTGAAAGAATATTTAAGACAAATGAAATTTCATTTTCCAGAATTGAAAAATAATTGTCCTTACCTTCGGGAATATATCGCATTATTTCCCGCCATCCTATATATATATTAAAAAAAAACAACTTATTTGCAAATTTAAAGCAGAATGCTCTACTTGTTCAGAAAAATATGAAAAAATTTTTTTTTATCCCAATTGTATGTATAAATGATTTATAATACATTCGATATATTTTCTTTAAATATTCATTCAACATTGAATGATAAACTAAAACACTACATCACTAAAATTAAAAGGGGAAAGTTTTGCTAGAAATCAAACTGTTTATTACCTATTTTTATTCAATTTCTATTAATCTATAATTTTATTTTGTAACATTATTTGAATATATGAGGCATGTGTATAATAGAAATTTAACCATCTGATATAGAGCTAATTTCAAATTTTAAGTACCTCAGCGTGCTTGAATGGAATCATTCGGCGTGAAACTGACGAAAACGTCACCCAAATCCATTAATTACACCCCTCGAACTGGGCGAGAACTTTAAAGCTCTATTACTAATACTGAGTAATTATAGTAATTATCACTGTATAATAATTCGTCCGCTTCCATTAAAGTCCATAATATATTCAACACTAAATTTTTCGCTGGTATATTGTTATAACATATGAATGAAACTTATTCTAGCTTCGTGTGCAGACTGTCTCAACAAGAAAAAAGCAAAATTAGAATTGAAATGTAAAAAATATAAAGGGAGACATTTGTACAGTAAAAAACAAAAATAAATTTTGGAAAATAAACAAACTTAATATTTTACATCGGGAAGAGTATCACAATTCAAAAAGCGTTAGGACCAATTAATTGCCGTCATAATGTGCACGTCTTGGATTGTTCTATTTACAGCTGAAATTATTTTACTTGAATATCTTTGATCATCATTCAAAAGAAACATGTTTTTTGCATTTATTTAATATATTTCTCTCATAACGTGATGTATCATGATATTATTTTCAGTTTTGATAAGAAATTGAAGTTTGAGGGTTTGAAAGCTTTTTTAAATTTTTACGTATACCTCAATTCGACATGAGAAATAATCCTGTTTGAGTTACGATTTTCTTTATATGATTTGACAAATGTGAATGTCTTAATTCTTATTTTCGAACAGTGTTTCTTCATAAATGTAGTATTTCATATAACACCTGTTAATAGTTCATAACATACAAATATAGATTTTCTAGTGTTTTTAAGGCTAGTTCTACAGAATAATTTAAGTGAAAAATTTCTATATATTTATCAAACCGAAACTTTAAATTTTATTTACTATATTGAGTAAAAATGTTAATTTTTAATTGAAGGATGTTAAAATTTTATTTATCGTATTCTCATAAATTTTTCAAAACTTTCTTTATGAAATCGGTGTATTATGTAAATTGCTTTTACTTTAAAAAATGGAATTTAAATTAAAAAAATATTCCACATTTTAATGAGTTTAATTTTTTACTGGTGGTATAATTAAGTTTTACATTTGATTATAATTTTACAGATTTATTTAGTTTTGACTTCAAATATTTATCGTTTTATTATTCCCCTCTACACTTTTTCTTGCTGAACGAAATATTCTTAAAATTACTCAGGAATCAAAAATTAAATTCAGTTTTTTGGAATTCCATTTTAAGGATAAGTAATTGTATCATTTTACCTTAGCGTATATAGTTTCAATTTAATGTATAGTTGATCATATATTTTCGATTTATATTTTTTGTATTTTTCATACGTCTAAATATATATTTCATGATTAAAATAATTTAGAAACGTATTTTCTTAATTTTATGAACATGGAATATCATATAATAATGTATTTAAAAAGAAATACAATTTTATTCACTTAAAATATGTAAGTAAAGTATAATTATAAGCTTCTAAGAAAAAATAAGATTTAATTACCACTAATAATTACTATATGGCTGAGTGTTTAAAATTTTCAACTTTTAAATTTATCACATCAATTAAAACAAAATATTGCTAGAAGTAAACACAACATTCATAAAGGAAAAAATTTGGAAGTTTTAAAAGAATTGAAATTTCTTGAGAAACTAATTTTCTTAAATTCAGTGTAAGTACACTTATTAAAACATTTGGAGATCGATGCTTTAATTACCGAACAACATTTTTTCCTTTTACAATTCGGATAAAATAATTAACTACATATATAATTAACGTATAATAGCTTTTGAAAAATCTTCGGAAAGTCAACCAAACAAAAATGAGACCATATAATGATTATAATTTTCCTCGCAATTTCCTTCAGTTCTAAAACTTTTAAATATCAATTACTGCATCATATCACCAAAGGCATTGTTTAAATAGTCATTATATTGCATGCAATTTTGATTCTATGTGATCTAAATTACATAGTAAATAAATAAATGCAATGCATATAATAGTGAGCATGTAAATATTTAGTATATATTTAAAAGTTAGAAATTTTATTTCTGTTAATACATAGCCTTTGTTCATAACATATTTTTTTTGAAAAACATCAATTCATATGCCGAGAGAAATGTGTTTCTTTACCGTCATATCTATATGATTATATAGGACATTTTAAGAAATATTAAAGTTGAATTTAAAGCCATAAAAACGTAAAACTTTGCGATAGATTTTTTTCTGATGTTGAATGATTTTAATTGTGTTTCAATATCATTCAAGTGAGTTCAATTAGATTATATGACCCCATATATAACACACACTGGCAGTAAGAGACATTTGTTTTCTCTCACACTCTACTTTAGAGAATTTTATTGTCTTGAGTAGCAGGCACAAATTTGAGTTTCCACTCTTTAAATAAAGTTCTTTCCTCCATTTGATAATTTCGTTAACTTTTATTTAATTATTTTTTTGCTTTTGTAATGAAAATCAATTACGTTTTCTTTATTTTTTGCATTCTTTGACAAATGGAATGATTTAGAATACAGTGAAAAATTCATCAGAAATAATGAAGTATTATAATGAAAATTTATCTTTTTATTTTGCTAAAACAAACTACACTTTCTCTTTCCTGAAAGGTGTTTAATAGGATTAAAAGAAATACTATACTGCCTCAATAGACAACCTAAAAAATATGCTATACTTTTACATGTAATTAGTTTTAACATGCTTTGGAAATATACAGCCTTCTTCTAATTCTGTAAACAAACCAATAAAATCTTATGTTTCTGTACATTTCAGAAATTTTTATTTCTTACACGACACTGGTGAAAAAGATTCCAAAAAAAAATTCAAATGTCTTTACAACACATTTGTTTTCCTTTCATTTAGGTCTCAAAAATATTTAAATGACTCCTTTGAAAATATATTACTGAATTAATGATGAAAATTTGTCATGATAAATATTTAGCATTTAAATTTTTAGAAAGTATTCTAAAGAATGCACTATATTTTCTTAATTAATGTTATGATAAAAAATTAAGCTGATATATTTATTTCTTTATGGAAAAAGAAGATCTGATATAAAAAATATAGTATTTTTTGATATAATTAAAATTTAAAGCTTAGAAAAGACATGCTTCATTTTAGTTTTAAGTTATGCTAAAGGTATGTCCCATATCACAAGAAGAAATAGAAGAATTTCTGTTTATTATTCAATCTTCCCTTTGTTTGTTAGGAAGCAGACTTTAAGTTTCACATTTTTGAATTGCACATTTTTTTATATGTTTATGAATAGTATTTCATTAAAATGATTTAAAATTAATTCGAAATATCTGTTTATACGTCTAAATTATCTGAAGAGTATCTGAAATAACCAGAAGTGTATATAGCAAAAAATAAGATGTGTTCATATTGCTTTATTAAAATAGTCAAATTTAAATGCTGCGCATTTCATGAAATAAAATTTAAATATGTAAGAAATGTCTACAAATGATGAAAAGTAACGATAGAATTTAATTTTAATTTATTAATTTCAATATATTTAGCAAAATATATCTAAATAAATGGAAAAAATTACTTAAAAGGATTACATTTAGAATTTTGCACCATCATTATGAAACGTAATAAGCAGAGATGCATCAATTTATCCATTATTTGATTATTGATGTATATTATAGTGTAATCGATATTGGCAGTTTAAAGATAATACAAACTATGCCAACAAATTATTTTCAAAAATTTATGACACAAAATAGGGGTGAATATTGAGAAAATTAATTATTTATACTATTGAGACGTAGTTAATCGTATAATTGCAAATAATAAAAATCGAAAGGAATAATCTTGATATTTTTATTATGCTTACAAAATACAGTATCAATTCTATTAAATTTATTCATTCAGGGATAATAATTAAACATGATTTTTCAAACACATCCACAAACATTCATGACTTTTCAAACACTTCACTGATAGTATTATTCTACATTTTGAAAGAAATGCGCTATTTTACTAACAAGAAAATACTTCAAGTTTCGTAACTTTCTTTTGAGAATGTATGAGGACTGTGTTCCAATATACTTAATCAGGCACACAGAGATATATTCTATATGTTGCTGTTCCAATTAATCAATGTAAAATTCAAGAAATAAAATCAGTACATGATAAAATACATTTAATCACTTGGTTTGCTTCATTTTTTTGTGTTTATAAGTGATAAATAAATTTAAAAACGTTCTACTCATTCAGTGTATAAAATGTTAGTAATTAAATTATTCCTTATAGTCTAATTATATCATTCTTTTTTTTTCGTTGCATTCTTTACATGTGGAAACATGCTTAAGGAAGTGGAAAATATATTATTTTTGTATAAAAACAATAGCATTATTTTTTAAAAACACAGACTATTACCTTTTTGTATAATAACCACTTTTGTAATTAAAGCCATTTTTTAAAATTTCCCTAGAATCATTAACTAAATTAAGACCACAAAATAAAGAAATATCTTAAAGACATAAATCTATGAACGTTTCCTCATACTTTTTTCTGTTTTTCTAAACGTTAGACATTATTTTTTTGAAAATAAATCTTGATCGAAAAAATACTCATAAAAATAAGTGTAAAAATTTGCATTGGGATTCTAGAGAATACTTGAGAATATTTGAACTTTATATCAATAAAATGTCCAATGTGATATTCGGTAATTTTCAGTTTAATGCATTACAGTCTATAAATACTTTATAGACTCTTGTATAATATACTATAAAATCTTTGATGAAAACGATTATAATAAATGTAGATATTTCACATCTACTTTATGAACCATATATAAAGTTCCATATATATATCAACAAATTATGTTATAAAATCAATATATGTAAAGGTTAAATTGAATTTATTGCTGGAATAGTTATAGCACTTTATACCATAAAAACCTTAAGTTGAGCACGTAACTTATAAAGTGAGAAGAAATTTATTTGAACAGTAACGTGATGTTGTTTATAAGATATACTTTTCTATATAACAACAAAACCAATCAAAATTGTATATGAACTAACCACTGTGAAATATAACGAAAAAAGAAAATATAATGCGAAGGTGCTGCTGCCGAAAAATTTTAAATAGCAAAGATTAATCTTTTTTTCTGTTATTTGAGTTGTATATTTTTAGATCTTCAATAAGTTTTAATTGAAAATAAATGACATAATGAAGAATTATCATTTATGTCAACAAAAGTTGAAAAATTCCATATAGATGAGATTAGGTTTGAAAATATGTTTGGAATAAATAAGT
>JAPMOQ010015914.1:5452651-5493137 GCA_026543055.1 Argiope trifasciata
ATTTTGGCAACATCACCGAAAAAAACATTTTTAAAATTTTGAAGCATAACCGATAAATTATTAGAGCATTAAACTCAAAAAGTTTTTCCGAATAAAGTTACCGACTCTTTAGCTACTAATAACTGAATCTTTTAACTTTAACTATTTCTTAAATTTTGTACTGTATTTAAAGAAAAAATAACACATATTTTTATCTATACTTATAATAAAGCTCAATGTGTGTGTATGTTGGCGCTCTACAGGTCAGACCGTGGGATCTACAGCTACCAAATTTGGTACTTGTATACCTTGGAGATCAGGAATGTGCACCTTGGAGCCCTTTTTTCGAATTTTTAAATTAGAATTTGAATTAATTAAAAATTAAGCGAATTTTAAACATTTTTCCGCTATAACTTCCGAAAATATTTTTGCACAAACATGGTTTTTACATCAAGCTAAAGATTAAAAATCTAGCTTTCCAATGGTATCAGTGTTTTAACATATAACTTAAACTTCTATTTTAAACGAATTGTTAAAGAAATGTTTTAACCATATTTTCAACAATACATTTTAGATAAAACAATAACGTTTAATCTGCAAGAGCACGTCAAAGGGAAAAAATTAGGTTTTATCAGCGTGTTGCCATCATTTTGATTCAAGTTTTAAAAAAATCAACTACTACAGCAAATTAAATCTAAAGAAATGTTGCTTCCAGCACGTGACTGGATAAAATAAAATAAATATAAAATGTAATATTTTCTTTAAAAAATGCAAGGCAAAGGATTCTATGATCGTTTGAAATATTTAAATCATTAATTCAATAAATTATCTTTATTTATACATGATATGCATTTAATTTCCTGTCCAATGGCCAATTTGTAAAATATTATAAATTGTCATATATATTGTTTAATACTATTAATTTGATCTAAATGAAGTAAATAATTACATTTTATGTAGCTTGATTCATTTATGAGTAATTAGTTTTAGATTTCTTCATACTTTACTCTGTGAGCCATATTTTACAAAATATTTTTATTAATATTTGAAATAAAAATTGCTACATCAATCAGTCTTCTAAATCAATAATTAAAACTGATTTATAAAATGAAAGAATATTATTAGGAAAACGCTTTTTTTTTAGAGCTTCCCGTCCATCATCTTAAAGAAAATATTAATTTCAGGCCAATAAATGCCCGAAATTACTTCAAGGCTAATGAATATGTGATTTAATTGAAAAATTTAGAACGCATTACTCATGGCGAACCAGCTGGTCGTCAAAGGCGGCTAGTTTAAAATAAATCAGGAAAATGTCCAGGGGAATTTTAAATAGTATATTTTTTCCCTTAATTTCGAATTCCTTTATAGTAAATATTATGGCTTTAAAAATCAATTATTTTAATTAAATTTGCTAAACGAGAAAAATATCGCTCTTGTGAGAGAAAAAATAATGAATAAAAGAATAATGATTAAAATATTATATTGCTACTAGAAACCCATTAGTACTGCGAATCTGAAAAAGCTAAAATGTCAGAAAGTGAATTAAAACCCAATTGCAAAGTTACTTCTTGTAAATAAAAAAACCTCTCTTGTAACAAATATGAAATACTTGAATTTAAATAAAAGTATATAATAATAAGGTCCATTTTGTCATTGTCATATCATTTGTCAAAAGTGTCTGAATAATTTTTATTTCTCCCAAATAAGTAATAACACAAATAGATTCCAGCAAAATTTGTTGCTATTAGATATACAATATAACAAATCCAAAGCTTAGTTGTCATTAGATCAAAAAATTGAAAATAGTTTGAAAAATATTCCTTCAGTATTGAAACAACTTTAAAAGAAAAAGAAATTCTATGTAAATACTATTCTAAGAAAATTTAAAATTATAGATAATGAATCAAAATATAAAAATAAATGAACTTCATTCGATATAATATTAAAATATTTCCTTTAAAATGAATAAAAATTTTTTTAATATAATTTTCAAGACAATTGAATGTTTATAATAAAATTAAATATTCCACATTTTTTCAAAAGGTAACCAAATGAATTTAAAAAAAAAATCACTTTAAGTGTTTCAAACTCAACAAAATATTTATTTTATGATTTGTTGTTTCAATATTATCAGTTAAGAAAATACATAAGAATAATTTTAAGAATATTTAATAAACTTTTTTTCATATAATTTAAGAAGATAGATTTTATTCTTTTTACTTTTATTATTGTTATTCACGTATAATAACATTTGCATGAAATTTCTTTAAGGCTTCACATTTATGAAAATACCGAAATAATAATTATTTTATAAAAGCTAAAAAATTTAAATATACATTTTGATGGATTTTACAAATTTTTGTAGATTTTAGATTTTTTCGAATTTTATACAAGCTCTTTAATTGGATTATATAACTATCGGATAAAAACAGCGACTTTCAAAATTATTTTAACTTCTTCTTTAAACTAATTTCAATTTCTCTATTTCATCATTTTGAATGTTTTAGGAATGATGATAGTTAAAAATGCTTTTTGCGATTCTTAGTTTCTGAAGAAGTGAATGTTTTTTAAGCTATAAAATAATTGTTCTTTTTAAAATTTTCTAATGTAAATTTTACCTCCTTCTGCCTGTTTATATGAAATTAACTATAAAGTTGTAATGAAAAAGTTATTTCATTTCAAGATGACGTTAAAATAATTTCCATTATTCTTGTAGCAATTTGTGTATAATATGTTATTAATATCTATAACATGCTTCTTGGTTCTCACAAAAAGTAATAGAATTTGGGGGATTGGCCATTAATTTGTTAGGGACTTTGTTCATTTGTGTTTCTTACTTCTCATTTTTTATTAATTTTCTTAAGACTTTCAAATGTATCATCTACAAAAATACCTTTATTTATTTATTTAAGCCATTAAAATTTCTACTACTCATTCAAGGAACTGTTAGAAAAGTTTTTGTTCATCAAAATAGGCGAAACTTTAGATTTTTCCTTGTTTCAAAGAATTATATTAATTTTTGTTTCATGGTGCTGTAATAATGTGATTTTACCTTATTTGAATCGACGAAAAAAAGTATTTTATATTTATTTTTTATATCTGTTTTAAGCAAGCTGTGAACTTTTCAGTCACCCCTATTCTATTTTTAGCTCAATTGAAGGGATTGACCTTGAAACGTCCTATTTTCTGACTTTCAATATACGTGTTCTTTTTCATCCAGTTTCAGCGGGTGCTTTTTTTTATATAATTCAGTTACTTCTTTGATCGCAGTCTCTAAGACCATACTAACTGTTAGTGTCCCAGTGATAAACAGACTTTGCAGATGGCATTAAAACTTAGGATTCAAAATATTATCTAATTTACTTATCCTGTTATGAAGTAGTGCCCCAGACACTTTTAAATGAAGTAGAAAGTAATTTTAGTGATAAGGAAAAGAAGACTTTTGTACAGAAAACTTTTTCGATGAAAGTTTGCAGTAAACTGATTCTGATATGTATGTTCAAACATAATTAATTTTACTAGCTATTATGTATTTTACAATACCTATGAAATATATTAATGTATAAAGAGAAATATGTGTGTTTATTAACTAAATCCTCGTCTTAATTGAAAAAAGTACCCAGTTAGTTAAAAAAATTAGCTAGATTTATTAAAAAATAGTTAAAAAATTATTTAGATTTAGTTAGAAATTATCTAGATTAATTTGATTTAGTTAGAAATTATTTATATTAGCTAGATTTTTACGAAATTAGAAATATTAGTTAGAATTAGTTTAAAAAGATTTAGTTAATTTTTTTAAAAATTATTATTAAATGTAATATTTGTTACATTTAGTCAAAAAATTGGTAATATGAGATAGATTTAGTTAAAAATTAGATTAGTTGCATTTTGTTTTAAGAAATCTCGAACTAAATCCTGTACGTTTTCGTAATGTGAAGAAAACAATTAATACATAAATGATAATGCATATGTAGCGGTTAAAGAAAGTCATCTGATAAGAATAGATATTTACAATTTTTTATTTGTATTAATAACGGAAATTTCTTGTAATAATTGATTCAGAAGTATGTGGAATAGAATACTAATCGATAGTTATTAATAATAAATGAGATTGTTACCAATATTAATTGAATAGTCATATTGATACTATAGAAATATTTTGAAATTCTGTCCGAACATTATAAATTAACTATTATAGAAACTGAAATATATTTATAAACCAAAAGCAATTCTAGATTTTGTGCTACTAAAAGAAAATGTATATTTAATTCCTGAAACTATTCAGATACCCAAGTTTATTGCCCAATGGAGAATTCCTTTTTTCAGCACATGAATTATTAATTTATGTTTAAATTCTTTTAGATAAAAATATATCATATGCACTTATCAATAATGTAAAGTATAAAAAATATTAAAATTGCAGATTTTTATATGAGATCTACAAATTATTCTCCGGACATGAATAATTTCTCTATTATTAATGTTAGCATCTAAATAATTAATACAATTATCCAAGAATTTCTGAATTTTTAGAAAAACGATGCTAAATTTTGGTCCATCATTAAAATAGATTCATTATCCAATTGAAATGTAGTTTTGAAATTTATATATCAGGGTTGTATTGAATCAATGTACTAAATTCTATAAATATTCTAATATATCCTACGCAAATAATTATTTATTCATGTAAACATCAGATGCTACTTATTTCGGAATTCAGTTGAAATGATTAAAATTTTATTAGATATACAGTGTCTCACAAAAGTGATGGGACACTTGTGCTTTACAAAAGGAAAATGTTATAAAATAAATAAATAAACATGTACAAATTTTTTGTGGGTGTATTTCATACTTAAATTTTGTAACAATTATTACATAACATACATTTTATCAAAATATTAAAATATTAATTTAATAAAAATATAATTGCTCAGAACGGAGCAAAAATTAGCTCACATAAGTGATGGGACACCATTAGATATGCAACAAAAATCGTCTGAAATAAGCAATAAAAATACTTTTAGGGGCTTTATTTTTACTCAAAAGCAATTGGCAATAATTTATAAAATCGTCTGCAATATTTCACTCCAGATTGCTTTGGAATTTTTGTGTTTTTTAGCTCTGTGCAGCCATGAATGCTAAACGAAAAGAAACTTCGCCTGAAGTTCGAAAATTAATTATTAATTTGCATATTGAACGTGGAAAATCTATTAGAGAAACTGCTGAAACAGTTAATTTGAGTCATTCAACAGTTTTCAACATCATTAAACGATATAAAAAGAATCATATGATTCAGGATAAAAGAAGACCTGACCGACCATCAAAGCTATCTAATGGATTAAAGCGAATTATCGTTCGAATTATTAAAAAAAATCCAAGAATGAGTGCTCCTAAAGTTGCTGCTGATTTACAAGCATTATATGGAGTAATTGTTAATCCTGAGACTATTAGAAGAGTAATTCGATCTGCTGGATATCACGGTAGAGTAGCCAGGAAAAAATTCTTCGTAAGTGAAAAGAATAGAAAACTCAGACTGGCATTCGCAAAATCCTACATAAATAAGAATTCTGATTTCTGGAATAAAGTTATATTTGCTGATGAGAGTAAATTTAATATATTTGGTTCTGACTGTAGAATCTTGGTGTGGAGAAAACCCAGGGAAGAATTTCGTTAAGAGAACTTGGTGCCAACAGTAAAACATGGTGGAGGAGGAGTTATGGTATGGGGGTGTATGTCGTCAGCTGGAGTCGGTAATCTTGTTTTTATTGACAGTATAAGGGATCAGTACAAGTATATCGACATTTTAAAGCAAAATTTGAAATCTTCAGCATGAAAATTGAACCTTCATAACGATTTTAAATTCTACCAGGATAATGATCCCAAGCACATTGCTTTGAACGTTAGACTCTGGCTGCTGTATAACTGTCCTGAAATAATAAAAACACCACCACAATCTCCTGACTTAAATCCCATAGAGAATATTTGGCAAGAATTGGAATCAAGAATTCGCAAACACACCATTTCTTCAAAACAACAATTAAAATCGGTGCTTCAAGAAGAATAGGGTTAAATCACTCCAGAAATCCTAGAAAAATTAGTCAAATCCATCCCAAGAAGATTAAATCTTGTTTTAAAAGTAAAAGGAAATCCAACAAAATATTAAAACCTTTTAAAAAGTAAAATTTTTGGATACATATTTGATGGAAAAGTAAGTGTCCCATCACTTATGTGAGCCATTTTTGTGCTCCTTTCTAAATAACTGTATAATTTATTTAATTTATTTTAATATTTTGACAAAATGTATATGATGTAATAATCGTTACTAACTTTAAATATAAAAAACACACTAAAATTTTTTGTACATGTTTATTTATTTATTTCATTACATTTTCCTTTTGTAAAGCACAAGTGTCCCATCACTTTTGTGAGACACTGTACGTAGAATTTATATGCCTGAACTAGAGCAAGAATTCCATAATTTTACTTTGATGAAAAATCTTAAGATTAACTTTACGAAGTAATTTACGTATGGTTTTAACTTTTTCATATGAGCATCTTTTCTAACTATCGTAGAAATGATGCTCATTTCTACGATTTTTATATAGAAACTTATCTATCGAAAAAAAACCTGGTGCTAAGCTTCTTCCAGCGTAAGAAAATATTAAAAATATGCATGGGCATATCTGTAATATAAACCAAGAATATCTCCAAGAATTTTTTAAAATTTATTTAAATACTAAGGAGCTCAAAACTGATGCCTTTCTTTTAAATATAATTAGAAGCATAATAGACAGGAATATTTCCGTTGAATTACAAAATATTTTATACCCGAGTTTATTTCGTGTTTAGCTCTACCTGTAATAAGTATATTTTAGACTCATTTATTATTATGTTCAATGAAATGTCTTAATTTTTTATTAAAAGCTCAAGTCTATTAAACACAACAAAATAGGATAAAAGGTCCCGAAACATATTAAACATTTAAAAATAATCTAGATTCATTATGCAAAGGGAAAGGTGCTAGTCATCAACAATTCATAGTTATTGGACCTTTATAAAATACATTTGAAATAATTCGACATTATTTGTTAATACTATTTTAAATTCCCTTTTATTCTCAAAATTACATTTTTTATTTAATATTTCGAAATTTTGTTCATAGTTTGGATGCATACCGCATTTAGAGTTGCAATTGAGATTTAGATTGATCAAAATTATATTCCTCAAGAAGTTTTAATAACATGAAATTCATTTCTGAATAAATGAAAATAACCTAGAATCGAAGTATAAAAATCGTTATATGGATGTATTAGTAAATATCAAGCATTTAGAGCAAATATCAGGTATAAAATGGCAATACACAACATAAAATCTTCCACTATTACATAAGATCATATTTCCAATTCCTTTATTATATTAGTGAAATATACTCCCAAAGGAATTATCATCTCGACTTTTAAAAGGAATCATATAACTAATTCAATTACCAATGAATTTGCGAAGAAAGTCATTCTTTAAATGAATAATGCTAATTTCAGCAACTATTCGTTTGAATGAATTTACAAAGCGATTCCATGTTCCCACTTTATGGTATTGAATAAAATATGGTATTTTTTATGTTAAATTTTGAAACATTTTTAGTAATGCATGCATAAAAATTTGAACTAGGAATTACCTTTAAAATACAATTGAAATTAGTAGAAATAAGCAACTCAAATGTATATTTCACCCAAAAGCAAATTTATGTCGACTCTATTAACATTCACTTAGTATGTGGCCCTTCTTTAGCTATCCCTTTTCTCAATTATTTGACATCTGAAAACAGTGAGTACTGGTTGTTCTTTTGAAGTCACTTTCCATTGAGTGCCGAGAAACAAGTCAGTTTGAAAAAGCTCTGATAATGAGAAGAATAAACTAACTTTTAAAGAAAGTCTTTAGAGATAAAATCGTTTAACATTCTTAAAATAAATGACGCTTTCGTGCAGGTTAACCACTAAACTATTTTGTCTGTACGCTGCACGTGTATTTATATTGATACATGATTGAGTTGCTGTATGACGTACACACAAAGGCAGTTTCGTTATCTCTTTTACTATTTTGCCAATATTTTTTTTTATCACTAAATGAGTTAGTTTTGGTATCAAGTAATGACATACTTTATAAAAATCTTATTTTCTTTTCTGGATTTATATTACTTTATTTATAGTATAAGACGCCAGGTACAAAATAAAATTCCATAACTGATCCGTATAGTATACGGGGCTTGTGCTACTTCACTCTTGTGATGTGGAAGTTATATAGGTACCAACTATGGTATTGCCTTCGACATTTGATATAGATTAGGATTAACAAAGATGGACATAAAATTATCTTTGCATTGTTTACAAATGAGGTATTATTTTAACTAAACAATTAAATAAAATGTAAAATATATATTAATTTGCTGATTTTTTTACGATGTTCTTATAATTTAATGAAATATATTGACCATAATCTAGACTGCCAAATGTAACACGTATATGTAAGGAATCCAATAAGAATTCAGATGGAAAAATATGATTTCTTAGAATCCCTTAAAAAACCTTTTTGTGCAAATAATTTCTGATAAACGTCTAAAATAGTTACACCTAAGAAGAAGCTTCTTCGAGGACGTAGTTACATTCAACGTACAATAACGAATTTCTAATAAGTAAGGAAATGGAAAGATAAATGATAGGGTACAGGGTGTCCCAAATTGAAGTTACCCTATTCAGAGCTACATACCACCGTAACTATCCGTCTGAAAATTCTGAAATGCTGGCTACGCCTTAATAAAGGGATGAGAAAGACATTTTGCTAAAAAAAATTAGTTCCACATGTTCCCACTAGAAGGCGTATTATCAACAATTTTATTATAAGAATTATATATTAGCTTGGAATTAATCCATCTTCGATATGAAGGCCACCATTGTCAGCTACCCTCTGAAGTCTGAAAATGGCATGTTCAACAATAGAGTGTAGTGTCTGCGATGAAATATTGAACACATTGCTGTAAGATCTGGCAACACTCTCGGGTTGTCACGGCTAAAGAGATTTCAAATATCTCCAGAGCCAAAAATCGCATGGGTTCAGGTTTGAGGATAGGGCGGGCCAAGCAGTATTGAAGTGGCGGCTTATTACTCTTTCTTCTGTAAAATATGTTTACAGAATATTTTTTGCACAATTTGCAGCGTGTGGAGTTGGACTATCCTGCATGAAAAGGGTTCGGTAAAGACATTGGCGTGATTGTAGAGCCAGGACAACTGTATTCTCCAACATCGATGCATATCGCTCTTCCATGATAGTGCATGTCACTGCACCTGATAGAGTTTGTTCCTCGAAGAAGTAAGACTCCAGAATAAAAAGAAGCGTAAATTCGTACCATACCATTACTTTCGGTGAATGTAAATGGGTTATTGGCGACAGTTCGGGGTCTATCACCAAGGGCAGACACGTATTACATGAATACGTCCTCTAGTGGTGACATTTGAAACTAATTCTATTTGGGACAACCTGTATTTAAATACATTAAATTTTGATTCGGTTTAAAATCTCTCGAATCAATTTCTGGAAAGTGGATTACAGAATAATTATGTTCAGAAAACTGCTAATTAATGATGATGAAAAATGGTTTATTTGGAGTTGAGAAAACTGATAATTTTATTTTTGGTTTCTTTAGAAGTGTTCCCTTCTTGTTCAACCGACGCTGTAGCGGCAAGAAGAAAGGTCCTTTGTGAATATTTTTAATATCACTTTTATTTTAGATTATATAAACGTCAAGAGCTTTTGAATAAAATGATTTTTAAAAATATTTTAATTTGTTGCTCTGTTGCTTTTAATGTTACAACTTCAAATGTTATGTTTTAGTGTTAGACTTTTTCAACCATTTCTTGAGGATTTAACTTTAGTTTTCTTAAAAATGAAATTCACGAATGCGTATATAAATATGTGTGCGCGTTTGTGTAAGCATGATATTGCAGTCTCCTGGACGAGAAGTAGAAACATTTAGAATTGATTTCAAATTATTTATCCACGGAAATCACAATTTTTACAAGAGAAAAAAAATTGATATTAATGAGACGCGTTTATTCACATGAAGATACAATAGCAAAAGTGACAGAAATATTTCCTTTCATTGTTTTTACTTTGAGATTCCGATGGGAAAGTCCTTGAAAATAGTCAGCTCAGGAATAGGACTCTTATGCATTTTTCAATGAAATGCGTAGAACATTTTATCCTTTTCTTTGGAGCATGAGAAATTCTAGTGGTCATCAATTTTCTAAAATGCTTGTTAAAAGAATATTTTAGAATAAAGTATTTTGGATTGATTTAATACAAAAATTAAGAAATAAACTAAAATTTAATTTAAATTAAATCATTATACACACGTAAGTATATATATGTACACAGTTTCATTGTATTATTTTTTAAATATTCAGATTTAATTTGAGAATTATTAGTGTCTATATCAACCAATGAATTCCTCAACTCTCAAGAAAATATTTTATTAATAATGAAAATTTAAATGCGAAGAAATAGGAATTCATATTTGGTGTTATCATTTTCCATATTTCATCAGGTATCCTTAGGAAAATAATATAAATTATTCCTCAAAACTAAATTATTATTTTTATCTAGAGATAAATTATTGCTTTTATAGTCTTCCACGTATATTGATTAATTATTCCAGTTGAACTGTTTATGAAATTAGGCTTCTTCATTCATTAGATGAAATTTACAAAGAATTATATACAGGCTCAAACTTAAGTGCGCTGACGTAGTTTTCAAAAGCTTCAACTTGAAATTCAAACTTGCTCGGTAGGAGAATGGAGAATTTAATGCAGTTGAATTTGATTGATGGTTCCTTTATTTCACTTTTAGAACGTCTCTTCATTAATGATCCAATGACTTGGAATTCGGTTACTATGCTTGATAGGAGTGATTGGGAAACATTGTTTGGTTCACAATGTGTAGAGAAAACTAGTTGCTGTTATATTTGAGATATTTTAAGAGATTGAAAAGTGATTGTAATGTATTCAAATAAATGATTTATTAATTACATCAAATGCTGAATAAATCATGGAACTATACCGGCAATGCAAATTGAAGTTAAATATAAAATTATGAAATATAAAATCAGCAATTCTAACAATAAGATAATGCTAAGCTTTTTAAAACTTAAAAAGCTTTAATTAAAGATTTATAAAACAGTCATTATGAAAAAATCGAATTTCAATGCTTTATTATGCATACAGATCTTATTCCCATACTCATAAAATAATCATCTCTCAAGAAAGATATGAAGAAATATTATTGATAATGGGGCGCAACAAAGCATGAAATTTTGCAGGTAAATACAAATTATTTTCTGTATCAAAAACGCATGATTTGTAAATATATACATAAAGGATGAAATGAACTCATCCAATTTTTGTCACTTGCATAATCAATCATTCGATGTAATCATTAGCACTAGCATCTATTATGGAATCAATATTACAGATTCAGGATCATAAATATTTTAAACAGTGCACCTGCACTTATTTGTTTCGGAAAAGTATTTATCCAAAAATTATTTTATTAAATTTTCCTGAGATGCAAATATGATATCAGAGGAGAAATTTAAAAAAAAATTATTTGTCTTCGATTTTCTGTAAGATTTTATGTTACTTCTTCGTTTCTTACACATTTATTTATATAAAACTAGTTTCATAAGAATATTCCTGCGTTTGAATACCTAAATTATTAAAAATTACAATATTTTAATAATTGATAATTTTTGTTGCAGAAATAACACCAAAAAATATCAAATTTTTACATCAACAGAAAACCAATAAGAAGCTCAACCACAATTTTTTACAATGGAGTATCATATTCTACTTTAATCCTTTTATTTCAATCACAGTTGGATTTTCAAGATGACAGTAAAAGCTTTTAAAAAATGTAAAAAAGAAAAATGATGAAATCAGAAATATCTAGCTCATGCAGGTTATAAGCGTTTAAATATATCATGTATAGTAAAAAAGGCTCGGAATGTTCGTTTATTCTTGATGTTTGTTAACAGAATTTCGGAAACCATTCCTTCTATACACAGACGAAAAGTTGTTTCAAGTTGACTAAGCCAACTTCCTCTGTGTTAGACTGTCAACTAATTACACTAGAGTTCTGCCATACAGAGGACTGAACTAAGTGAAAGTTAATAGAATCCACTTCCATTTCCCTTTTGGGATTGCTGCATAATTTTCAAATCAAAAACGCCGTTGACCACTAGGGAAATGCTCATTGAAAACTTGTAGTGCAGAAAATGCGAGGCAAGTTTGATAATGGTGAAGGACCAAAAGGACTTATATATATTCATTTATTTATATTTTTTCGCATTTTAATTCTTTTCCGAAGAGTTCTCCACGCTTTTTTTCGAATAAATTAGTCTAAAAGAATTATCGAATTCTAACTTATTATTGAGCAAATGAGCTTAGCTATGGACTTCAGGACAATAAAAGGTTATACTTCCTGAATAATAATATGCATTGCAGTTTTATTTCAAGACTTGGAAATTTTTATTTCGGATTAACAAGTTGAAAAACATTAAATTTTTATGTTAATACACTTGAATTCCAGGATAAAATTAAGAAAAACCTCAAAAACATTTTCAAAATGAATTTTCTTCTTAACATTTTTCGTTGAATTTTCGTTCATTTAAAATTAATTCTATATTTAAAACATAGAAAATATGTGTATTACTGTGTGTATAAAAATGCCTGTATATTGGGATTGAATCTGAATATGCTAAGCAAGAAAAAAATGAGGTTTACGTTTTCTAAAGTGTGTTTTTTCAAATCTGGTTAATTATCATTTATTTTTTTCACTACTGTGCCACTGAATAAAAACTTACAATTCATTATTAATTAGGAAAAATGTACCTATTTAGTTAGTAAAATTTTGATTATTGGCTTATATCTAAAAATTGGAGATAAGTTTTTGCCTAAGTAATTAAATTTTACTCTAAAAATAAAAGTTTCTATTTAACTAACTTTGCAAATTTTTGTTGCTTATTTAATAGAAACAGGGTAAAATATCATTAAGTTTTGAAACTCTATGAATCATGTTGTCATTTTTTCGCTGAATGAAATAAATTTTGGCTTAATTTAGTCTACTAACATTTTCAGTCATATAGACTCGTTATAACAATCATATTTTCATTTGCTAGCATAATTTGGAATACAAACTTAAACAGAGAGATTAAATAATTTTTATGAATTATTTTCGAACTATAATTAAATTTTCCTTTTAAAAAAGCTAAGTTTTAAAATTTATTAAAATATGAAATTATATTTGGTATATATATGCATGATTTTCACAAAACCATCTATTCAAATTAATCAAAATAAAAATAGTGATAAGAGATCACAATTTATATATTTATTTTTATCTTTTGTTTGCTGTTACAAAAATATAATCTTTCTTCTGAGATTGATTCCAAAGATTATATACCACAGAAATTAAGATTATACAGAAATAAAATACCTTTGTACATCTTTCAACAAACCAAAGGGAAATAAATTACTTAATTCAAAATGTCTTACATTATTTGAAAATTCATTTGAGCACACGGATAAAATCAATAAATATCTTTCTGATTATAAAGCGCTTAGGAAAAAAAATCACTTGCGATTTGAGACCTTTATGCTTCCTAAATTCATGATATGGGTGGATGTAAATTTTTGGTGAAACAAAGAACTTTGCTAAGTAAGCTGCAATAAAGGAAAGTATATTTAAAATGAGAAATAAGAAATCCAAAAGATTCACGTTAAAGCGTATGTAAAACTGTAATAAATTTTAAATGTTATTTCTGAAAACAGATGTCTTTCAGGAACATAAATAAAACTCCGACTCGATTTCTCAACTAATAGAAAGGGCAAATAAAAACCAAAGAAGTAAAACAAATTGACATGTCTTCTGCTAAAAACAAAACATTGAATTACAATATTTGCTAATTGTCTGAGGCATATTGCATGAACCACAAAGAGACAGATAATCACCAACTGGTAAATATCTGTGTGAAAGTCCTGAATAAAAAATGCGTAGTCCAGTTAAATTCACATCGTATTTTCGGTTGAATTAAAATATCAGTAGAATAATATCAAATTTTTCCTTGTAGAATTTGTTATCCACTTCTTGTTTCCAATAATTTTGTTGGCTATAATAATCCACTTACATATCAAGCCCTTGGCATCAGAATAAAAAATGATTGAAAATTTATGCAATAGTAGACATGTATGCTGTATTCATCTGATTATTATCCTACATACCGGCGTCTGTTGTAATGCATAAGAAGTAAAATTTTAAACGTCTTTGTGCAAATAGTATTTCAATATCTTGACAGAATTACTGGAATTATTTTCTTCTCAAAGAATTAGAATAAATAATAGATTTCACTAATTGCATATTTGAAAGATATTCTGATGAAATACATAGTGTTTTCTATCGTGTGGTAAAAAATGAAAAAAGTAAAATGAAGGACAATCTCAAAGCCTCCAACTTACAATTTCATTCTGATAAACAAAAATACAAATAGTCTTCTTGAAATTAAATCAATAAGTATAAATCAGGTTTTATGTGAAAAAATGCATTCTAGCACATGACTACTAATCTCAAATTTAAATAGTTGCCTAAATAGTAAATGAATATAAGATTATTGAGAATCAAAGAGGGTGTTCCAAGAAAATTCTTTGAACAGATATTGAAAATTCATTTGGTAATAGTTTACGAATAACAAATCTAAAAGAAAAAAAAAACATGAAAAACAAATATTAAAAAGCCAATCTATGAAAGAATCTAAACAAATTCCCTTTCAAAGGATTATTTTTATGCGATACAATTTTAAAAAAATAAAGGCAAATTCCTCAACATCCATATAGCTATTCTGACCCTATGGGAAAAATGCTATGAAATGAAGGGGGAGGAACATTGCGCGACAGTGTGTGGCTAATGGCGGTAGGATTATGTATTGCTAGGAGTTTTGGGTAATTCCTTTACATTTAAATTGGAATTCAGCTGTATATATGTAAATAGTTACTGGTCCTTTAATCCTTAAAAATATTTTTAAAAAAAACACGTTCCTGAGACGTATCACTTATATCAAAGGAGCTGCCGTGACATGGCGGTAAGGTCTCAGCTTTGGAATCCGAGGGTTTCAGGTTCACGATCCGATTCCATCGAAGAAACATCGTGTAAGGTGTTCTATTGCAAGTTAAATTTGTCCGGTCCAAACATCCACCCGCTGGTGTTGTGTTGTATGGAGAATGGTTTCTACCTCAGACTAGCTCATCTGACTAAGGTTCAAAATTACGAGATCCGTCCCTAAATAGCCCCGGTGTTGATTTACAATGGAACGTTAAACTAACTAAACCTTATATCAAGAAACAAAAAATCCTAATTAATGTAAACACCCTAAAGTTAGTTTGAAAAATTACTACCGTTTGAGAAAGACGTTTAAAAAAAGAATAGTATAAAATGCTCTAAACTGAATTATGGATGTCATGTTTATGAATTAGCATGATCTGGCCCATCTAAAGTTTGTCCTCGACTAGATTTCATAACTATATTCAGGCTCTTTCTACGTTTCTCAGGACATATGTGTATTTATTGAGAGGTAGGATATGCTACGCTTCTGAGTCGATGCAGAAATAAACGATTCCTGTGTAGAGCACTAGAATCCTAATTCATTCGTTCTAGTTACTGTATTAATGAAAATAATTTGCAGTTTTCTCTTAATAAATTAAATATGTCTGAAGAGATAAGTTGAAGCGAATTATCTACGAATGAAGTAAAGTTGACAAAAACGTATAATTTTTAATAATAATCAGGGTAACATTTAACAGTGAAGTACTTCATCGTCTTGAAAAAAAATCAGAATGTTTACTTCCTAATATAACTTTAAAGTTACTGTTTATATAATAAAAATCTTTATACTAAATTAGGTAGATAATCAGTAACTTGAGGCCTAAGAGTTCTTTTAAAATCTGAAATCACCATACTTAGCCACAAATCTCCCTATATCAAAAAAAGAGCAGGTAGTTATATGTAAAAACGTTATACAAATGGATTTTAAAATAATATAAAATTATCCATTATATAATAGCATTTGCGTAAATCATTCTGAAATGGTGGAACTGATCTGGGTATTTTCATAAACTGGGGTTAGATGGGCATAAACACACATGCAGTAGGATGATAATCGAGAATTGCCCCTTTGCAAGGATCAGTTGAGCAATAGTTGTGTATTTCCATACATTCGAAGAACATAATCTTTCTTTATTATACAGAACATGTACAGAATAGTAATAATAAAGACATCTGTTAGATGAGAAATCATACAATTAACGATAATATCGACTTATTTCGATTATACTAGTTTCATTATTGAGGAATGTATGTAATTATCCCACTGTTTGATGCGCATAATATACACGAATCATTCTTGTATGAAATGATGAAAAAAAATCCAGATTTGTTTTTATATTAGAAAAAGAATTTGGTGCAATTGCATGCTTCATTTATAGCTGAAAATACTTCTTCCAAAGCGTTTATCATTTTCTGTAAATCATGAATTTCTCTATCATATTTTTATTGATACACATATAAAAAACCCCTTGCACCACAAAGTATCACACGGAGCTTACAGAACAACAGCTTACAGTATGCAACACATTAAATAAAGAAAAAAAAAGAAAATTTAACTGTCATAAGGGATTACAGATGTCAACAATAAATTTACTGAAATTTCCCAAAGCACATCTGGAGGAAATAAGTTAGTGAAAATCTGGAAGAAAATTTACATTAATGCCCTTGAGAGTCAGTTTTAAGATCTGTCTTTCTCTTACAAACTTGGAGCATAGAATGAGCACCTTATTGATATTTTTCTAGCCATTAATATTATAATCACAGGATGATGACGGAAACAAATTAAATGTGAACAAATAACTTTTAAAGTTACCATAACCAATGGTTATGTTAAAAATTTTATGCAAATGGATCTTCCAATTTTATAATATTATCTATTATCCAGTAGCCTTTGCGTAAGCCATTCAGGAAAGGTGAAACTGATCTTGGTATTTTCTCAAACTGGGATACGAAGGGAATATACACACATGCAGTAGGATGTTAATCAAGAATTGCGTATTTGCAAGGTTTACAATCAGAATAATAGTTGAGTATTTCCATACATTCGAGGAACATAATCTTTCTGTATTATGTAGAGCATGTACAGAGTACTTGTATAGAGAAACTGGGTTATTTTGTAATTAATATAAAAAGGAAGGCATGACAGATCTTATTAATGGGTGGAAAAATCTTCTTTGTTAAGCTCCCTTTATTTGAAATAAGATATTCTTGATTCCAAGACTCCGCCATATTTTCTCTCGTAATCATTTTATAAAAGGATTTAAGAGTATTAACGACAATATCAATTTTGAGCTTAGTGGCACCTCTTGCAAGACAACTGGCCCACTCATTTCCATAAATGCCCGAGTGTCCACACACAAATTCAAAAACTATAGAAATATTTTTATCTTTAATGCTTTTAATTTGCTTTTGAATCTCGAGGATTATGTTGTAAGACGTAGAAATACACTTTAGAGAATCTAAAGATGAAAAATAATCTGTACAAATGAGATAGTCTGAGATTACATTATTTTGCTCAGGATCCATTTGATGATGAAGTTTAAACATACATTTCAGCAACAAAAACTGTTTCTCTACCATTGGCTCTTAGATATGAATGTGAATTATTGGAATAAATTATATACCTTTATAGCAAGGCGCAGCATAGGCAGTATTGACCCATTTGTCATGAAAAGATAAATAATCAATCAGTTTTAACAAAATTCAGCAAGCCTGTCAATGATTCAGAGTAATTAATGTTGGATGATGGTTTTATTCTATATTTTCCTTGAGTTTGGTTGCGAGTACATCAAGCTTTAATATTTAGCAGCTGTAAAGACAGTTTTAACAATGCACATTTTTTTTTTCTTCATTAAATTTATTTTCTTCTTTTTCATTTTCTTCATTGAATTCTTCTGTATTAAAAATGTAAACACACAATTACTTATATAAAATTATATAATAATTATTATTAATTATATAATTATGTTACTTGCAAATAAAATTATAAAAATGTTATCAAATTGTTATTGGAAACATTAAAGAAATATAGTTTATACTTTTTATTGAAATTGCAGAATTTGATGATAGATATTCGGATTCAATAAAGCTATATAAATTCATTTTTAATTCGACTTAAGTTTCATAGAACTAAATTAAAATTAATATTTATTGCAGTACCTATTGTATTCTTATGTACCTAAAATATATGTACCTAAATACTTTCATTTACCGATTTTTTATTTGAATACCGAATAAAATGTGCAGATTCTGGCATTTATATTTAAGTTAGTTTTCATTGTTTCTTTTACAAAATGTTTCTAGGTGAACTTCAAAATTATGTTTACGAATTTAAATTATCTTCTTATTTAGAGAAAAATGTAAACATGGATAGCCCTTCTTCCACAATCCCTCTCTCTAGTGACTCAAATTGAATCGCCCCTTTGTGAAAATGGAAGTTGAAGGCCTCTATGTGTTTGAGAGTTCTTGGCTTCTCTTTGTTTACGAGGTCTTTCCCATTTTATTTGTCCCCCATTTGTAATCTGAATTGAAATATAAAGAAATAGTTCAGAAATAAACTATTGAGCTTAAACCTTCGATTTATTTATCTCATCTGGGACCTTAGTTTGATTGTTTGCGTTCAAACTAAGCTGATGAAGCTAAGCTTGTGGTCAGAAAGAACTTCAATTGCTAAAATTTCTCAAGGGGTTTGGTAAAATGAGGGCATGTTTTTTTCTCCTTGTTTCTTTTTTCAAAGACGGGTATAATGACCAACTTCTAAAACAGATACGTGAAAATGTTTTAGATAGAAATGAGCAGAATCAGCAAAAATACCACGGAACCAAAATACTGAATAAATGAAAACTCTTTGAGATGATTTAAATTAATTGAATAAGATCATATGATGTAAATTTAATTGCTCCATTTTTTAAATTTAAATACACAATACTGCAATACTAGAGAGTATAAATCTTGGATATTAGCATCAATAGCAAAGTTTTTAGATATAGGAAATATTTAATTTTCAAAATAAAGAATGTGTATTTGAATGAAATTCAAATATGAATATTCATTAATAAGCATTTAATCTATGAATCATTAATTTCGCAATTTGAACTTTGGTTTTTTTTGCTATTTCTTTTAGGGAATAATATTTTTCGAGAAGAATTTAATAGTGACAGAATATCCTTTGAAACAAGGAAGTCTTTTTATCTAATTATTTTCTTTTTTTATCTAATTATTTTCTTTTTATTTAATTATTTTTTTCTGTTATCTATACACATTACCCTTTAAAGTTCCTTATCAACAATCAGTTTAAAATTTAAAATCCAGCTTTATTCCCCTCTGCTCTCCTGTTGATTCGAAGTTTCGAAAGTAGGGATAGCTGGGTGGTTGGGCGTTGGATTTACATGCCTTGTATGAGTTTGAATCCCGTCACCCGAAGACTCTAGATGGTAATTTTCGGAAATATAGACCTTTATTAGCCACAAAGACCAAAAAGTCGAAAAAATACTACTGGGAGTACTGGATCAGAGGTGTTCAATTTCATATTCATGTCTAAATTACTATCGGTGAATGAAATTTATGAATGAAGTCTACCCGTGAAAATGGTTGCAGCACTTCAGTAGTTAAGACGCACCCTTGGCCTTAGACTGCTCTACTGAAACAAGAAATATTTATACTTGGCTTAAAATCCTTGACTTCGTCAGCGTCTTTGTCTATGGTAAGTTTCATACGCAACAACAAACAATGTTTTAGTAAATGTAATAATGAATTAACATTACAATAGGAAACGTTATTTTTAACTACTGTTTTCGTTAATATCTTACTGATAAAATTGTTACATTTTTCAAAAATACCTTTTATTTATTCATTATCTCTAAATTCTCTATGGAAAGGAATAATAAAATCTGCTCCCATGCCAAAAACAATTTCAATTTTTATACATCAGCTCAATAGATAAAACTCAAGGAAAGAAGGAGTGCAAAAAGAACTCACTAGACTATTCAAAATAAAACTTGTGGTCTTCTATTTAATTTGTGATGGTAAACGTTTATTTCTAATTTTTTTTCTTCACTAACTTATTTTTTATTGTATAAACTTTCTTATATGTAAGAAACCAAAAACTATTATTTAACTAACTAGTAGGCTTTGGTTAAAAATAAAATATAAAGTAATTACTATGGTTATGAACCTCTCCCTGAGGGTCCTCTCCGTCACCCGTAAGACATGTTTCGTTAACGATCCTAACTGTTCAACTGCATCAACAACTTGAAATATCCAATTCCCCTTCAGAACTAACTCTTAGAAGGATAACTAATCTTTACTGACATAATGAAATCAATTACTATTCTTTACTGTTACTTGTAATATAGAATTGAATGACGAATTACAGGATTTTTTAATTGACATAAAAATTGTCAGAAATTATTTTAAACTGAGAAATGATTGTTTATTAACTTAAATCGCTTTATATTTAAAATAAATACATATAAGTCTCTCTATAGAAAATTATATTAAAAGAACATATTGCATAATAAGGTTTTATACAACCTTAATAAGTAAATTTTATAAATTTACCATATTAATAATATTCCGAGATCCATTCGTTGTGAATGACTGACATCTTTACATCCAATGTAATATTTATAATACTATCAGAAATATTCTTTTAAATGATAAATATAGCTAAAAAATTTTTTTATCTAAGAATAATTTTATTTCGATTTTATGCCGCTTTTTTAAATATTAAAAATATATGAATATTTTCTAATTATTATTGCAATAGTTACATTGCTCAATTTTCTGTTTTGTATAATAGATGGTGATAAATGATTAGGTAAGCCTACCAGAGCTATGTGATTGTTGTTATAACGTGATGAGATGCTAATCTGTAAAGGATGTGCGTTAATGTTTTCTCTTGTCCCTTGCTTGTTTTGTGTGAAAGGGATCATTGCAGATATGTTACAGAAAATATATGTTCCTTTGCTTCCACTGCATGGTTCATAGTAATCTTCATTTCACCACGTTATTATTTCGTACATATATTATTTTTGCCTTATTAATATTTTTAAACATATATTAAAGAATAATTGCTTGAGTGTATTAAATTTTAGATTATTCACATAGAACGGTAAACATTATTAAAGCCTTTATTGAAGGGAGTGAACGAAAAAGATATAACTAAAGAACGTAAAAATATACTTTGAAAAAATCTGTTGTTATATTATGAAAAATGCATATATGCTTAAGAATAGATTAGAAAATCATTACTTCAATTGATTGATAACTCCTGAATATAGCTTAAATGTCGTAGGGAATGTCAAAAATCAACTTTTTAAAAAATATAAATAATTTTTGTCTTAATTTTTACTATGTCATAAAATTTCTTAAACTCTGAATAGTAATGAGCTCAGTAACATCTATCAATAAATTTTCTTTTGCGCACTGAATTCAAATTCAAATAATTTGTCATGCGAAAGATAAATTAATTAAATATATTAATCCGCAATCTTATCATAATGTATCAAAAATTCAGTTAAATTTAATTAAATTCCCCGGTTTGCTTATTCTTCTTGATTAAGGAAATTAAGGAATTATATTAAAAATTAAATATTGAAAATATACTAATTACATTAAAATTTAATGTAATTTTAAAATTATTGATTTTTTGTGCCATTCTATGACGTATAAGTCTCGTCCAAGGGAAATAATTTTTGTTTCTCAACTACTTTTCTTTCCTTCCTTCATTTCCTTACAAGTAACAACTACTGCGGTGCATTACGATATGATGTTTTATCGTGTGAGAACATGATCTTTCGTTAAGAGATTTCGAGTAATTGAAGGCAATAAATAATTGAAACTCTAAATCGTGGCAATAAATAATTGAAGCTTTAAATTGCATAGGAAATCTTCATTAAGTTTTTTTTATCGATATATTTTTTTTATCTACTTTAACCAGTAGTACATTATTATAATAGGCGTATGATTCTTTGAAAGCAGATGTGGTTTCAAAAAGTTGACCTACTTTTTCCTCTATTCCTTTATTATTGAGCATGCTTCTTTGAAGGCAGATGCGTTTTTAAAAGGTTTCCCAGCTTTTACCAGTATTGCATTATTAGTACGTATGCTTCTTTGAAGTCAAATGTGATTTTAAAAGGTTAATCTGCTTTCACAGGCGTTACTTTTTTACCTGCTTTTATCATTATTAAATTATTATTATGTATGTTTCCTTGAAAGCAGATGCGTTTTTAAAAGGCTGATATCTGCTGCTAAAGAAATAGGGTTTTCACCATAGTAATCCTACTAGGCTATAGAAGACCTCCGATGAAGTCATTTATTGCTTATGTGTAGATAGTTTTCGTTATATCTCGTAAACTACAGATATTAGTGACATAAGGATTTCACTTAGAAGTATTCTCGGGGATTTTCGAAGCCCCTCTCCCCAAAGTTTGCACCCATTATGCATGCACAATACTGATTTTGCTTATGTTGGTCGAATCAATGTCGAATCCATTACATAGAGTTCCAATAGGTCTGGGGATATCGAGGACATCAACTATGACGTCAGACAAATAGTCGAGGTCGAAAAATAGGAATTTGTTATATCTCGGCTTTTATGCCAAGTTGAGGAGAGTGCAAACCGTCTAAACACTCGCCTTGATGAATAGAGTCTAATGACATTTTTATCAAAACTCGTTTCTTATAAAGTTTTGATTTACAAAAATTCAAGCTACATTGCATTTGCTCATATCGTTGTACAGTACTCGCCAAAATGTACTTAACGATATGAGTTTCACGTTTTACTCTCAGTGATTCGTGAGATATAAGCTTTGAAATTTGTAAAAATTTGAATTTTTGAGTGACGTTTTCGACCTTATTTCGCAAAATGTCTCTTTATGACTGGCATCAATACATACTATTCGATGTTCTCTGTCGAAGGATTTCACACTTTGGTCGCTTACATTATTAGGAGCTTATAAATAGAAAAAGGTAATGATATTATTTTGCTTAAGGTGAGTTGAAGTTTTATATCGCGTAGACAATGAATAAATCATAAATAGGGCATCCTAAGCCTTCGCCCAATGAAGCCTTGCAAAGATAAAAAGAAGGGAACGGAAAAGCAAACCTTCAATCAAGCTTTCAGAGACAAAAAATTCAATGAATAAAAATGAATGCTCAAAATTTTAAATTAGAAGCTCATTGAGTTAAACATGAACATAAAATAACTTTGCTGCGGAAACAAAGAAAGCATAAACGTATGCAAAGTGTTTCAGATTATCAATCGCAACACTCAACTTCAAGCATAGAAAGTGTCCACTGGGATTTTGAATTACAAACTTCAAAGCAAAACGTCATCTTTTCAATTCTGAGTTTCATATATCGCATTCTAACCCTAAGCAATCACTGAAATATGTGTTCCTAGATGATAACTTGGAATTAAGGATAGAAGAGTTCTTTTTTTTAAATATTTTTTTCAAGAAATGCTGAATTTCAGAGTTTAGTTCTAGTAAATTATTAATATCTTAAAAAAGACCCACAATCTATGCATACATTCTAGTGAGCCTATTTTCATACTTAGTTCATTTGTAGTTAAAATGATAAGCATAATTAGTTTTCTGTTACTCTGCTAATATATATGCAATTAATCAACGTAATAAAAGAATTTAATAATTTAATTGTTTTTTTAGTTAATATGCTAAGAATATGATACAGAATGTGATGTGTTGATTATAGATAAGAAAACATTGTTGAAAGATTTGCAATGTATTGATTACTAAATAAAATATAAATTTCATTTCATAACATTGAACATTTATGAAATGACATTTCCAAAACAGAATAATCCCAGCATTAAAAAAAAAATGTTGGAATTCCAGACATTGACAACAGCCCAAAACGCAACTTCGACAAAAAACTTTAGTTAACCATAATTAACATTAAATATTTTATTATATACAAGTCTGTAATTTAATAATTTCTAATGATACAGTGTTCACGATTGTATTAATGATCTATCAAGGTAGGTAAATAATAAGCCCCGTAATGAAATTAAAGAAGTCGAAATTTAGGAATTTATAAACAATTTTTATCTTTTTCTATGAGAATTTATGTATTTTTATATGAGATTTTATTTATTTTTATGAGACTTTGTATTCTTCTCAAATTATCTGTTTGTATTTAATTGTTTAGTATTTAAAAATAACGTATACAATTCCAGTAAAATTTTATGCGAATTTAATTTTTTTCAACAATAACTAATTTTCAGCAATATTAATTATTAGTGAATAACTTTCTAATAAATCAATAACAAAAATCTAAATAATACGTTAACAAAAAAAACTTTAACCATAATTTTTTGTCAAAACTCAAAGATGGTAAAATAATGGATTCTCACTCATTATTTAATTAATTATTTCTTTAACAAAATTCCTATTTTGTATCGGAAATCAACATTAAATTTCATGAATCGTTTTTTTTTAAAATTACTTATTCTCTTTTATATTTATATCCACTTAAAAAATACTTATTCTTTTCTTTTTCATAAAGTTATTTTAAAATGTTCCTGATTTATTGATAAATTATTTAAATATTTCTGCTCCCGAAATAATATATTTAATGATTTTAATTGTTTAAAAATTATAATTCCAACTTCATGTAAAAGCTTGAAATGTAGAGCTTCCTATAATATTTTGTGATATTATTTATATTTAATTATTTTAACGCCTTAATTTATGTTAATTTATTTTTAACAATTCAACTTATTTGGGATATTTAGCTAGTGACATGAACTAACATAACTAACTACATGAAATAAATAGGTTATTGATTGTCCCTCAAAGCCAGTCATTAAAGAAATACAATACTTATGACATTGAAATAATATAGACATTGATGTATAACACTGATATAATTCTGCATTTTCTATAACAAAGTAGTAGCAATCCCGCCTATTTCATAATTTTCAAACAATTTAGCCACAATAGATGATAAAACAAATCTATTAACTATTCTATCTAAAGTTCATTTCTCATTCATCCTGTGCAAACCAGTCAGTTAATCTAAACTACAATGATCTGCAATTACGCCTAAATAAGCCTTGAGTAAAGCCCTCTTTAGAAACTCATCTGTTCATTGCAGTGTTTGTTTATGATATTATTAAACTATTGTAGGTGATAGATAATATCAGAACTCGGCTCAGTTTATTTGTTTAGCAAAATCCATGAATGGGATATTACATAATTATAAAATAATTAGTAGGAAACTCTTTTCAAATGTCATGCACTAATTTCAAGTAATAGGAAATCCATTATTAATGTCTGGGATTTATAAATTTAAAAGTATAGAATATTTTTTCTCTAATTTAAATAATTATTAGGTAATTTTTGCTTTCATTGTAATTCTATTTAAATACGATTATGAATTTTTTTTATTTAAACAATCATGGCAAAAAATAAAAGAAATAAATATTTGCAAATTCTTTGCCTAAAGATTCAAATTCATACTGGGAAGTATACTGCAATCATTAATATTAGTGTTTTTTTCTCTAAACTATATTCAAGTTAATGCATTATATATATCAAATATTTCTACAGATTTTTTTCCAATTTAGAATATGTTATCGATTTGAAAGTAAGTTCAAATAATTTCCAAAGAAAATGAACTGATGCTCTGTGTTACAAGATAATAATGCAATATAATAAAATCTATAATAGTAAAAATAAACTCTTTAAAAGGTGAAAAACGCGAGATGCAATAGAAAATAAACTGATTACTAACCAACAGATATCGCGGAATACGCAACTGAAAGGTTCAAGATTTTTTTAAAATGTGATTTGAAATATTTAATATTTTCTTATCTTATAGAACATAACTCAATGTTTTCAAACAATCTAAGAGAAACGAGAAGAATTATAAGTTTCTTTTGTAAAGTAAATGCATATATTTTATATAGATATCAGGGCTTCCGCTTTTGTATTAAATTTATAATGATAATCTATTGAAAAGCCTTGTTTTTACCACAAATATAGTGAAGACTCAAAATCGATAAATTTTTGATAAAAGTTTCATATTTATAATCATCATATATATGCTAATTTATCTGCGTAATCTTGTTAAGATTGTTCTTCTAACCCCTGTATATTATTTCATTCGATTACGGATATTATATCCCCTTTTAAACTTAATTTCATAGAATTGTCAAAGAATAGAAGAGCAAATATTTTTGATTCACTAATAATTTTCCACAAATCTGATGAAAATTAAGGAAAATGCATTATTAAATAAATTATTTTACGAAAAATTAATTATGATAAAATTAATTTTGAGATTATTTGTTTAATGATCTAGACTCAGTTCAAAGAATTCATTAATTGCGTTTGGATTAAAGACCTTATTAATATGAAATATGACTTAATTTATTTACCTACGAATTTGTTACATACGAATTTAAAAAATTGCAAAGATAAATTTATTAAACGATCATTGTTACGAAATTGTTTGTAGTATTTATAATCATTCTGCTGGTTCCATAAAATTATAACTGAGTGCACATGATAACAATAGCCCCTTGCCTACGTATTGTTTATTTTTATCATTTTTTGGTGTATGTTTAAGTTTTTTAAACTAATGTTTCATATTATAAAGAAAAAGCAATCAATGCAATTGATAATTTCTTAAATTTGTAATTGATTTTAACTTTTATTCTGAATTTAGCATATTAATTATTAATTAACCCGCTTTCAGATTTACTTTTTTGTATTTTGAATTTTTTAATATTGCGCTTTTATTTTTTTATTTACACAAAAATTAGAGAAAACTAAAATTGGGAATCTTTTGAATATTCAAACACTTATTTATTTACTACATCCATAAAAATACAAAACATAATAATAAAATCATCTGGTGCAACAAAACATATTTTAGCATTATTTAATTAGTGTAAAATTTTTAAAAGACTGCGATGATAAGACTTTGAAGACAATCATTCTTTTTAGAATTTAGAAGCTGTAAAATATATTTCCAGTTCATGTTCCAGTTTCCAACGAATCATTAATTATCAAATCAGCAAGATTTTGTTCTGATTTACTTAATGTTTTTGCATCCTAAAAGCTAACAGTTTATATATCCATTTCATCTGGTTGTTTCTGTATGTAGAATTTATTGTAGTATTGTTGATTCGTTTATAGTTTTATTTCAAAAATATTGTATGAAAATGCAAAAAAATTAAATTAAACTTGGATATATAAATGATTTTTAACTTATCTATTTTTCAGATATGAGTCATTTGAATATATTACTGTCTTAAAAAGTTTAGACTATTTTACATTCCATCAAAAGTTACCAATCAATTAATAATTTTTAGTTTGAGAAAATTATCCAAAAGAAAATTAATATGCCTTTAAAAATGATATAAATACTTGGGGATTTCATTTGGACAAAAATTCACATCAGTATGAGCTGCAGGAGGAAGAGTTCACTTGAGTAAGAATTGTATTGAATAAGCTGGATATATTTTGTAATTTTGACTCAATAAAAATTGAAAAACGGTTTCTGGAATTAAAGTACTCTATATACTTAAAGAAAATGCTCAGTTAATTCGGGTAGGTGGATATCGGAAATTAAACTGCATAAATCAAATAAATTTTATCACACCAATACAGAGGAGGCTAAACGGAACATCAAATATTAAATTATATTTTTAATTGAATGATTTAGTGTTTTAAATATTAAATTCACATTGTGACATAAAATGTTCTCATTAAAAAAAATACCTTCTTGAAAATAGTTGCGATTTCAGCAAAACTTTATTCCAACTCTTTCAACAGAGTTCTAATGCATTTAAAAAATTTAAAGCATGCATTAAGACATCTACTCTATTAAAAAATTAAATTTTATTTTATTATTTTCTGAAAATTGCTGACAGATTTATATCAATCCCAAACTTAGATGGAGTATGTCAGTGTTATATCAGTTATTTAAGTTAGTTGAAACAATTCCGTGTACAAAAATGATTAGCTTAATGCTATGATAATAGTTTTCAATCTAATTTTTTTAAATAGAGCCAAACATTTTATTTTAAACAATTAATTAATATTTAAATATTTGCTTTTCTTTTCCTGAAGTTAAAAAATGATTAAAATAATTGACAAATATACATGAGTAAATTAGAAAATGCATTAGCAAAATAACAAGCGAAAAAATTATTTTTTATTGATTGTTTGAATTGAAATTCAAGAAAAGAATTAAGCAATTAAATCTTAACCATGAGTTAAAAATCATTAATAATGAGAGTGAAAAATTATACAATAAAGATGCTGTTACATAATGCATTAGAATTACTACATCTAAAAATGTTGTTTTGATAAATTGAAATTTTGAGAAATAATAAGCTGTGTTAGATAAAATATAGCCTAAATTAAATAGTACTTTACACTGATTTTAAAAGCGCTGCAATGACGAATTCTTATTATAAATCAATAGTTTTCAATACAATATAACATATTTAAAAAAAAATTATTTACTAACTGTATGAGTACTATTAGGAAATTTATCGAATAGAAAATTAATAACTTCAAAATTTAAATTTATAAATTACTAGCTGGTACTCAGCTCGTCGCTGCCGTCGAAAAAAATAATATTAAATGCAATCAATCAATAATTTGGCAATGTTTTATAGAAATCGGAGTCCACGGAAGCCTGGTGGTAAGGTCTCAGGTGGGAACCAGAGGGTAGCAGGTTCGAGGCCCGATTCCACCGTCTTGTAAGCGAGTCAGGTGCCAAAACTCCACGGTGCCAAATGTGCTCCCGCTGGTGTGGTGTGCTATTTTGGTGAGGAAAACGCAAGCTCAGGTGTCTTCCTCGTTATCAGTTGTTCAAAATTGCCAGGTCCGTCCCAAAATAGCCCTAGTGATGCTTTAAAACGGAACGTTAATATAACTAAACTAAATTCGAAATATGATGAATGGTGCAATAGTATATAAAATACGGACAAATAAATATTCATTTTTATATATTAGATTCATGCAACTTTATAGAATTGTAAAGTTAGGTGTTCTTTCAGAATGTTAATGAAATAAATTATTTATTTCATTTCGTGATTCATTTAATATTCGTTCAGAATTCCCAAATTTAATTTTAGAAAATGTGATTAAAATATTTTCTTTTAAAATTTACTAACCATAGAAAATATATTTATATCATGAAATCGTTCATGTAATTGAAAAGATAATTTTTGAAAATTAAGATGATGCAAAACTGCGAAAAACGTTAAAATGTAGTTAAGATTTAATAACCCTATGATTTATCACCCCAAACCTTTACGCATAGTCTACAATAAAGTTGTTAAATCTGAGAATGACCTACATGACATTTGCTTACTCTAGATACAAAATATTAACCTTTAACTTGGATTTAGCCTTTCCGCAGAATCTATTGTCTAATAAGTTAGTTATTTCGAGATTAATCCTTGGTAAATAAATGCGGTTGAGATTCAATTTTTAATTTTTTTTTTAATTTTTGGTAATATTACTATCTCTGTAACTCTCCCGTAGATGTAAAAAATAAGCTGACGAAGTTTCATCACAAACGGATGAACGGTTTATGGAGGTATAAGAGACATGCAAGCAAACATTCATTTTTAGTTATATAGATTAAACAAAATATTGCTTTGTTATTTAGAAACGAGTTCTGTCTGAAATATTTATATATTTTCTTTTCCTAGAATATTTAATTCAATGCCTTTTTGTATTACTGAATCTGATTTATTCTGCTTTAATTAAAATTCACACGAAACATACATTTATTTAGACTCCTCATTCAGTTGCTTATTCAATTTGTTACGGACAGTTCTTCCTAAACGAATAAACCATTGAGCAGTTTTAACGTATTCACTCTATGAGATTTTTGCATCAGATATTATCATAAGGTCCATATAAAAATGAAAAGAATATTTTTTTTTTCTGCAGATGAATTAAAATGTTATACTCTTTTATGTGTTCGGAATATCGTAATGCCTAAAAGAAACATACTTCAGTTAGAGCAAACTAATCATGACATATTATTGGATTTTCATAGAACTGTATATTGATGATAAATGCCGAAACTATCTCATGAAAAAGACATGAAGCTTGTTCTAATAATTAAAAGAGCTAAATTTTTTATATTTTTATGTTGATTTATGTTATTTTTGTTATCTTATAGAATCTAGAATATTAAATCACTGCAAGTAATAAAGAAGAATTTGTGTGGCCGAAAATGTTAGCATTATAGTGTCATATCCTTAAATCAAAAGTTATCAAATCTGTCAAATATATAATTTGCTTAGCGGGAATGGGTATCTTGAAAATGGGATTAAGTACATGATGGCGCAATTCAAAATTAAATATTTTTTTCTTCTTTTTGTTCACTATATCTTCCGAAAATGCAAGAGATAAAAAATTATTTTTATAAGCAATTTTTGGTAGAAATTTACTATTGGGTGCCTATTTATTTTTTGCCGACTGTTTTCTCGCCATGACTCAATTCTGTAACTCAACTATAACGTTAATGAAAACGAAACTTTATGGAAGACAGAAGTAGTGCTTTCTTGCTGAAGATTTTCGCATATCGATGGGATACTCAAATCAACACAAGAACTCATTTTTTCCCTTTGATAGGATTTTGCAGTTGAATACGTGTTACGAACGCCGCTATTTTATTTAACATACAATCGAAAATGTCGTTTACTAAACAGTCACAAAAATATTTTGTAATATCTGACTGCTAAAGTCACTCACTTTAATTGAATCCAATATTCTAAGCAATAAAGTAGAAATTTTTAAGAAAAAAAAAAAAAGATAAGAAAAATTTTTGAAAAAGGTATCTTTTTATTTATCGAATAAAACAACAATTTTTCTTTCTTTAAATAAATTAAAAAAAACATTGTAACATCGCTCTCATTTTCCTAAAACTATAAAAAACAAAAGAAAATATAAAAATATTGAAGATCAAAAATTTATTTTAATTATATTAATGTTTTAATATATAAATTAAATTTCTATTTTTGATGGTTTTTAAAAAAATAATTTAACATTATTTATCAACAATTTAGCTCGTACTTAAAAAAAATAAAATTTAATCAGCACTAGAACGTTAAACTCGCATAGGAAAAAAATTAGCTTTCATCAACATCACATTGACAAAAGTTCTAATTTAAAAAAATAATGTACATATTATTGCAAATAAAATAAACATGAATTATAATTTTTTTAAAGTATTCAAAATATTATATTAAGGAAAAAATATCCATTTTTAATCAATAATTAACAAAATTAGTCATCCGTATCAGTTTTAAATAAAAATACATGTAAAAAATGAAGTATATCACTCTCCTAATGTTTCAGAAACAATGGTTGGATAAGATAACTTTTATGGGGGATGTGTTACGAGATCAATCTGGTAAATCAGTAATTAGCTGATGAAGCATTCATATTGAAAAAAAAGATGGCTTATTAGTCAATCTTCTAGAAATCCATGATATTCTGGTTTCAAAATGGCTTCTTCTTCTTCTCAGAGGCATCCTTGACTAACATTAACCCACTACGTCAAATCTCAACTGTAAATAACGATCACGAACCTTACAGCGCTTATTTAAAGCAAACCTCATTTGCATGTTCATAGTGTCGCTACTAGCACCACTTACGCGCGTAGCTCGAAATTTGAATTGACGTCATCTTTCAGATTGTTAAACATGCCTACCAAATTTCGTTTATCTAGCACAGCTCCTTCCTAGTGTTGGGATTTTTTTTTTCCATCAGTGTATTAAAGAATACATATTTTGATCTTTAAATCTTTTATTATTTATATGATTCCAAAAAAAAAATAGAGACATGCGTTTTCTTTTGCGCTTGTACTAATTAATTTACTTTAGATTTTTCTGAAGATTAACTTTTTATATAACAATAAGTAATCAAAATTTTATAAAGTACTCTTAGAGATTGTGCAATTTAGAGTATTATCATAGTTTTCGTTAATCACATATTTCATGTTTTAGAATGAGTCAGAGAAAGTGCCGTTTCAAAAAATATACTGAAAATTCACCATTTAAAGTGATTAAAATAAATAAAGCATTTTTCAGAAACTCTTGATATTTTGCTTTTAAAAACTCAGGATAAAATTTATATATCCGTTAGCACAGGAAGATAAAATCTAATATAAAATATTTCAAATTGAAAGAAATAATAATTTTTTTAATTAAAATTTATTCTGTATTAAAATCTTATTGAAAGAAAATCCGATATTTCCAACAGATCTTAAACAGAATCTTTGTGCATTTTTATATATTAAAAATTTGTTATTTATGAAATACATTAAGAATGTTTTGCATTTTCCTTTTATGTATGCAAAATATGAAGATGTAGAAAGGACGAAAGTAATATATGTTTACTATATTATTGATGACTTATTTTAATATTACTATAATAGATATTCTTTATTTTGAAAAATTATATTATCCTACATTTTAAATCATATAATATAATTTTTTTGGGAACTAAATGAAGAAATTGATGCCATAGTTGATATATTACTAAACCTTCATAAATAATTTTTGTCGTCATTCGTTTTCATTCATTTATTCATGTAAGAAACAATAAACTTTATCAAATTGTTTTAAATATTGAAGTGCTTATATAAAAACACCTGGTACAGAAATGAAACAAAAGAATAATTTTTGTCATCATACATTTATTCATATAAGAAATAATAATATTTACCAAATTCTTCTAAATATTGAAGTGCTTATAAGAAAACATCTAGTATAGAAAATGAAACAAACGAAATTGTAAATTAACTATATGTAGTTAGTTAAAAATTAAAAATTTCTATTTCATACAACATAATTCATAAGCATTTATTTTAGGCAAAGCACAGTCCTTCTTATCTGGTTGCATACTTCATGCCAAACAATTCGGAGAAGTAAAAAGATTACTCGTATTGACATAGATCGTATATTATGAACAATCCTAAATGAAATTGGTGTCCCCAAATAAACATGGGCTTTTTCCCTTTGTTTACTCTTAGGATAGTCTCCGGCAATACCTTGCAATAAAATTCTTTCACATTCTGAGAAACCCTTTTCCTACTTGAAGCTTTGTTCTCGTCCTTTGTAGCAACTAAAGCAACACACACGAACACGAACGCACACACACACTTGTAATGATGTATCTTAATTTAATTCAAATCATTTTTCGAATTTTTATCTCAGTTTAGCTGATACTAACTTTATTCTAAAATGACATTTTTTTCCTTATCCCAAAACAACCTTCTTATTTAATTGTTATTACCTGAAATAAAATAAGAAAAACATCTAACACTCTTGATACTTTTCAAAAATATTAAAGATTTACTTGCATAAATTCGTCAGAGTCAAACAAATCGTTAACAAAATCTCATGGTAAAACCTCTTAAGGGAAATTTCTGTCACTTTCCTCTAGTACCGCCCTGTAAACATAGTATAGTTTAACATTACTGTTTCTCAAATTATGACTTCCATTATAAAATAATTCTAAATTAAAATTTCTAAAATTGTTTTTTATCAGTGAAGTATCTGCTAAAATAAATTTTCAGAAAAACAGGAACACTACATATTTTTGTGTAGTTAAATTGATTACAAAATATTTGCCTTCTCATTATGAATGAATAATAACATTATTATACAACTATGTTTCAGTAAAACTTTTTGACAAATATATATAAAATCTTTTAATTACTGAATGAATATATTACAGTAAAATCGTGCAATTAATCTTGGTTATTCTTTCCTTAATGCCATGAGTTAAATCTCTGTTTTATTAATTAAATAACCATTCGAATTTCAAACATAAAGGTATATTAAAACGAGTTTTCAATATTCGATTCTTTTAAATTAAATTCAAGTGAACAAAAATAATTTTAATTCAATTTAATAATAAATAAATAATGATTCATAATAATGAATTGATTAAGAATGAGTTTTCAGACCGAAATTATAAGATTTCAAATTTATATTAACATAAAGATAAACTCTATAGAATTAAATCAAATGTGTTCTTTGCCATGAATGTTTTAAAAAGAGTTTGGTACTTTATTTAGATTAAAAAATAATAATAAATTCGATATTTTCAAAAGAAAAGGACATGCGTTAATGTATAGAATTAAATATGTCCTTTTTTGCCTATAATGTTTTAAGAAGAATTTTGAACTTTTTATTTAGATATAGAAAAAGTCGTACTAAATTCTATATTTTCAAAAATAAAGAGCATTATATGCTAATCTATAGACTTAAATTAATTGTATTATTTCTTGTCATTAATGCTTTACGAAGAATTTTGTTAATTAGATGTAGAAAAATAAGTATTAATTCAATATTTTCCAAAGAAAAGGGTATTATATGCTCGCATTTACTAACAATGAATCAATAACTATTTATTCATTTTTTAATAATATATCAAGTACATTCGCTTATTTTTTTAGCACTTGATTATTCAAAAATTTATAAACCCAATGATTTAATTGTATTTATAAATTTTTTATCAGCTCTTACTCAACGTCCTTAGTAATCCAAAGTAATTTACAATTCATATCTGTACACTATTCTTAGTAATTCATAAAGTTATAATTCAGAACTATATCCAGCATTAATGTTCGTTTGGTGTTATCCATCTCTAAAAGATATCCACTCAAAAGGAAACATTCTTTACCTACTCATATTGAATGGTGTCCAATGAAACATCTTTTGAAGAAACATGATTACTGATTGGTTATTCCCAAAGTAGGAAAGAAACTCATTTGTATCAGCTGTCAGATTCTCTACACGATGGAAATGAAAGATTGGAATAAAGATGAAAATCATAGCTCGAATAAAGGCTCCCTCATATTGCTCTGAGTATTTTTGCTGGGATCTCTTCATCCAACGATAAGCAACGAATATATATGTATGTATATAAACGGATTATTAATGCCACATCAAGGAACTATGAAGTTTTTTTATTATATGGAAAATGATTGATAATATAGATTTCATCTGTTGGTGCTAAAATGCATAGTGTTTTATTTATTTATTTTTAGCTTGTAACTTGTTAAAAAAATAAGTAAGAGAAAGTGCATATTTTATATGATGATTGCGCAAATAAAATTTTACATGACTATTTCACTAAATAAAATTTTAAAAGAAGATACGATTTTATTTTAATCAAAGAATTTTTGTTCAGGAATTATTACAAAATATTAATAATGATGTTTGAAGGAAATAAATTGACTCTGAAATGCAATAAGGACCAAAAATATAGTTATGAATCTTAAATGTTTTGTAGTAACATTTTCATGCTACAAACGAATGCATTTTTATTAAAAAAATAACTTGAATAAAAACATATCATTAATGGAAAAACACAGGTAAACTAAATTCAACAACACATTATTGTTCTTCAGCTATTGTTCGGAAATAGCATTAATACTGAATTTCAATTTCGCTAAGTTCATAAAATCTCTGGGTTCTCTTGTAGAGGGTGTAAGGTGAGAAAACAATCAACAGGCCTCAATAATGAAAGACCAATTTTATTAAAGAGGGAGGAACAGACGCGCAGGTCAACATATATGTAGCTGGCAGGAGCATAGGCAATGCACAGTAGCACATTAAAACAAATAATAGGCCACAAGTAGGAATGAGTAATAATAACAACCATAGCACACAAATGTAGTCAGATAGAATTCGACTATAGTACGAAATCTTCGTAGCTACTCTTTACGATCCCTGCACAAATCTGCAATTCTTGACTATCTTCTCCCTTTAGCTGTATCCAACTGTCGACTCTCTACAAGATTGACTACTCCTCACA
Organism: Argiope trifasciata; assembly: GCA_026543055.1. Lineage (NCBI taxonomy): Eukaryota > Metazoa > Arthropoda > Arachnida > Araneae > Araneidae > Argiope > Argiope trifasciata. The sequence continues at coordinate 5,488,666 of JAPMOQ010015914.1, forward strand.
CGACTCGATGCTGATTTTACACTAAATACTAGAGCTGGGCACAAAGCTCAAATTATGAATTGCTTGAGCTCCATACAACGCTTATTTTTTGCTGGCCTGATTAGTATATCCGTCGTTGACTCATTCCAAGATTGTTCTTGACTTAGACTGTCTGTTTTTATAGTACCCGAAGCCGGGCTGAGAAAGCTTTGTAACGTTCAAGCATATTTTGGTTCCTATCTGCTCTTTCACCAAAATTCTGGAAAATCCCAGGATTATCCATTTTTCTTCAAATGGCCAAGTTTTTTGCCGACCTGAGATCATTGATTCAGCATCCGACAGATATGATCGTAAAACTGTTTTTGAATTCAATTTACCATACTAGGGAAAAGCCTTACAGGTTTGCGATATTTTTTTAAATTATATAAGGGAAGATATGAGTGATCAAAGTGTTAGATATCAGTAATATATGAGGAAGAAATAATCAGGAGAGGAATAATGTTATTCTTCTTTTACTCGTTTTTCATAATTAAAAAGAGTTTTCGATTTTAAGCAATTATTATAAATTCTTTGATAAATGAATGACTTCCTGAAATTTATATTTTCCTGGAGAGACGCACTGTGAACAGCAATGCAATGAAGAAGCAAAAGAGAGTGTCAGAACTCAAACACATTTTATTTTATTTTTCAAATTTCAAAAGGAATATTTTCGAAATTTTGGTACGTAAGTAGATTTCTGTAATAGTGCAATCAAACTTCTATTACTACAGTTATTGCCGAAATAAGGCCCTGACAAACGTATAAAACCCAAAACCTATAGAAGCCAAAAATTGAACTAAAATTTCAATTCAAGTAATTAGAAATAAATTTAAGAACGAGAATAATTTAAATTTATTCCATATTTTTATCTAAAAGATATTTTTTTCAAAATAAGAGTAATTATGCAATTCAAAATTTAAATGCTTTAGTCTTTTTATTTTTATATATTATTTAAATAAATTGGCATTAAAAATTGATTTTTTGTAATTTTCACAAAGTCATAAATTGTTATTATCCTAAATGTTTGACAAAAGAGAATAGTGGACTCTTAAAATACAAAAAAATCGATAATGTTACTTCTTTTTTTTCTCATCGTAAATCTTTTCGCAAGCGAATTTTAAACCTAAATGCACATATTTTCTATCGCAAGTCGCGTTCTCTAAGTTAACAAGCACTAATGCATAACAATTATGTCTTACTTTGCTTCATATTTTAGAAAGAGTCATTTTTTTCACTTGAGTGCTGAAATTTATCATCCTAAATTTATTTTATTTCAATACAATTTTTTAATAATATTTCATTAAAAATTCTTTGATATGAAAGCATACTTAAAACCATACGATGTGTTGATTATCCGTTATCACTGCATTTTAATATATATGATGTATTTGTTAAATTATACATAAATGGGTGCATTGATTATACATTTTAGAGGAAGAAGAAAATGAAGACCTTCAGCTTAAATTTTTAGCAAAAAATCCTTTATTACTTTTGACATCTTTATAAGTAAAATCTTCCTCGATTTTGACAGATTAAAACTACAAATTGCTCAATAACTTAATAGAATTTAAAAAAAATGTATGAAATGTTGAAGGCTTTTAAAATTTACATGAAAAACAAAAACATACTTTTTGTGTTTATTTAAACAAATGCATTTATTCCAAAATTACAATTTTATTAACGCTGGTTGAAAGATTAAAATATTTTATAACACACTTAGGCTGACATATCTTCATCGAAACGAAATGTTTATTACTCCATCAATATTCTCTTTCGTATGAATAAATGTTCATTAAAATGAATCAATACTTCCTTAGATATTTCGTTCATCATTCATTAGATAATGAAGCCAACACTTTAGAAATAATGATGCGGAGGAGGTACATTTTTATCACCCTAAATTTTTATTATTTTTATGGGGTCATCATAACGCAGAATAACTATGCAAGGGGAGTAAAACTGCGTTCAAAAACACAATTTAAAAACTAAATGTCGTACGCACCGAGTTCCGTCAATTACAGAAAATAATTGCATTTGCTTTACTTAAATTCCGAATCACTGTCAATAAATTAAAAAATGGCATCTCGTGTGTTTTGGAATTGCATAAAGGAAGATAATAATTTCGTTTTTTTAGTTCTTTGTTTAATAAAATTATTCAGGAAAAAATATTTCTTGACCTTTTAAAAATGTTTTCTCAGAATTTCGTTTAGAAACGGCTAATTTATAATTTGTACGCATGCTTGCACAAGACATTAAAACAACCAATATTTTACTTTATTTTTTGAATAGAAATTATTTTCACTGTAAAATATTCCTGCCTTAACAAAATATTAACTTAAAAGTTTTTAAAAGGACATAGTTAAATGCTTTAGTTTAGTTGCATTAACACCCCATTATAAAGCCGCATTAGGGCTGTTTTGAGAAGAACCTCGTGATTTTGAACCACTCTCAGATGGCGAGGACGATACCCGACTTTGCACATCACTCTCTAAACTTACACATTACACCAATTGGAGGACATATGACCCCTTATTTGGGAAATTTTATGAATGGTTATTTTTAAAGAATATTATAAAATAGGTATAGTTCTTTCCTTTGTAAAAGCAATATTTTAAATATATATGTTACAAAAGTTAAACTTTTTTACTTTCTGATATTCAATTTACAATTGAAAAATTCTAATTCTGCATATGTTTTCCATATTTTAAAATTATATTGAAATTAAGGAATTTTATATTTTTTATATAACTTAAACAACGCAGGCAAAGTAACTTTAACGAACACAAAAATTTAGATTTATGTGACTGTCTTTAGTGCTTAGTTAACAATTCGTTAATCTTCACATCTTTTTTTTTCTGTAACACATAGAAAATATTTCTATTCAGTTCAATTACATTCTTGCGCAGAAAGAGATCCCAGCGGAGAAATGTTCCCTACTGCAACTGCACTCTGGAGGACATTCCGATTCTGGTAGACTCAGATAAAATCACTCCGAAGAGGATTTGAGACCTATTTTACATGCAGGATTTTTTTATTCTTTGTTTATCCTACATTTCTTATTTCATTTGTTCTCCAATTTGCAGTCTTATTTAAAATGTCTAAAAATAATTAAGAAATTAATTTGCAACTTAGGCATGGGTTTCTAGTAAAGTTTACTACTGTAGAGGGATTGCGTGCTCTAAAAAATAAACGAATATATAAGGAAAAACACGGATATATATATATATATATATATATATATATATATATATATATATATACACACACTGAAGTGACAAAAGTCATGGGATGACTGTTAATATCGTGTCGGTCCTCCTTTTGCCCGGCGAAGTGCAAAAACTCGAAGTGTCATGGAGTCGTTGGAAGTCCTCTGCAGGAATATTGAGCCATGCTGTCTGTTTAGACGTCCATAATTGTGAAAGTGTGGATGGTGCAAGAGTTTGGGCCCGAGCGGACCTTTCGATGATGTCCCATAAATGCTCGATGGGATTCATATCGGGCGATCTAGGTGACCTGATCATACGCTGGAATTGTCCGGAATGTTCTTCAAACCAATCACGAACAGTTCTGGCTCGGTGACATGGCGCATTGTCATCCATAAAAATCCCATCGTTGTGTGGGTACGTGAAGTCCATGAATGGCTGCAAGTGATCTGCAAGCAGCTGAACATAACCATTTCCAGTCAATGATCGGTTCAGTTGCACCAGAGGACCGAGTCCATGCCATGTAAAAACAGCTCACACCATTATGCAGCCACCACCAGCTTGAACAGTGCCTTGCTGACAGTTTGGATCCATGGCTTCGTGGGGTCTGCGCCATACTCGAACTCTGCCATCAGCTCGTAACAACTGAAATCGTGACTCATCTGACCACGCCACGGTTTTCCACTGGTCTAGGAACCAATCGATATGCCACGAGCCCAGGAGAGTCGCTGCAGTCGATGCCGTGCTGTCAGCAAAGGCACTCGAGTGGGTCTTCTGCTGTCATAGTCCAAGGAAGACAAATTTCGCCGCACAGTCCTATCGGACACGTCCCTCGTACGTCCCACATTGATTCCTGCAGTTATTTGACGAAGTGTGGCGTGTCTATTAACATTGACCATTCTACACAGACGTCGGCGGTCTCGGTCGTTAAGTGCAGGTGGTCGCCCACTGCGCTGTCCATGATGGGATGGGATGCCTGAAATTTCATACTCTCGGCACACTCTTGATACTGTGGATCTCGGAATGGTGAATTCACTAACGATATCCGCAATGGAATGACCCATGCGTCTAGCTCCAACTAACATTCCACGTTCAAAGTCTATTAATTCTCATCGTGCCGCCATAAATCACGAAAAACCTGTTCACATGAATAACTTGAACACAAATGAAAAGCTCTGGATACGAGCTGCGCATTTATATTTTTTATACTACTGCCATCTGTATATTTGCATATTGTTATCCCATGACTTT
>JAPMOQ010015914.1:5493537-5515531 GCA_026543055.1 Argiope trifasciata
ATATTTTTTTCAGCATTTCGAAATATATTTCCACATGTGATACTCTCTGCAAAGATTAAAAAATATGAATTTTTACAGCAATTTTCAAAATATCCAGTCTATTAATTTTCTATTAAAAGTTTACTATTAATAAATAATTTTTCCCTTGGAGTCATTAGTCTCAAAAAATTATTTTTTAATTAATTACTATTTTCCAACTAGTCAATATGTAACTAGTATATTCAAGTAGAATATGATGTCAAAGTTATAAAAAAATTAATATTTGGCATAATTAATACTCAGAAAAATATTAATGCAACTTTTTCTTCAGATATTATACTTTGCATTAATAGCAATAATATATTGAATATCAAATCCCTTGATTTTAATTATGTGATTATTAAACAAGTTTCAGTATTAATTAGAATAATTTTACTTTTACAATATTTACTCTTCAAAATATTTGGGTTGATTCGGTTTTCAGTATTCTGTGCTAAAATCTATATTCTATTTACCATATGTCCTCAGACAAAGATACCTATCATTTGAAAAGATCAAAGCGAAAAATCAACTGTACTGTCAGTAAATAAATCAGATATGGGAAGAACTCTTGCTTCATTAGTCGGCAATAGTCACTTACTAAGGAAACACATGGTTTTGAAACCTTCTTTATTGAGTTTGCATTTAGAAGGCATTTTATTAAACTTAGTATTCTCAATATACTATTCAACCTATTAATGGTAATTGTCTTCTGTAAATCAAAGGTATGTTTCGGTTCGTTTTCTCCAAAAGTAATTTTGCTTTGTTAATTCTATTCTATAGTTAAATAATAATTTATATTCTACTTTGATGCAACTTTGTAAATTCTGCTGTAAAGCGATAGCTTTTCTAAAATATACATTGATACATTATAATATATTTTATTTTTTAATTAATGCATAATAATAAAAAAGAAAGACAATTTAACTGAAAACTACAAAGAATAACTTAATTTAACAAATTTTGTCTTTTAAAAATCAAATAGCATTATGTTATAAATAACACGTATATTGGCCACAATAAAACCAATCGAAATATTTTGTTATTTGTGAAAAAGAATAATTTAAATGATAATAATATCTGTATATCAGAATTATCCTTCCTATAAAGCATTTTTGTTGCTTTTATCTATGTTGTGTGTTAAATTGATATCTATGTTCAATATGTTTTGTTCGTTTGATATATCTCGGAAAAGTTGTAACCAAAAAATTCCGTAATATTTTATCCAATTGTGTGTTATTTTTTCTAAAAATATTCTGCATTTACTTCTCCAAAATCCGCAATGTCTTTTTAGCTTCCTTGGGCAGTTAAAATATATTTCAATATTTCAATCCGAATCAATAATCTGCATTACACTCCTTTATTATTTTCTTTTTTTAATAATTTCCGAAATGAGAATTAATCAAAATCCGAAGTATGCATATAATTTTAGAAAACGATTAAGAAAATGGTCCCTGACTATTTATTGTTCGGAAAATATTAAATTCTATATATTAAAAGTATTGGTCTTGATGAGATATGAATGTATTCCCTGTCTAGGTTTCCTGTTTTAGAAATTAGCTTTCATTTAATTTCATCCATCATAGAAAATGAAAATCATACGATATAAATTGCAAAACGAGTGATTTACTTCTTCGTTCGGTAATATGTAAAAAAGAAAAATATTTTTGAAAGGTTTCTTTAAAGAAGGTGTAATATTTGTATAAAAAATTAAAATAAATAACTGATTCATTTTTCTTCCTTTCTATTTCGTGTCTTCTAAAGTACCATGAAATTTACTTTTTTTTCCTTAAAATTATTCTATGATTTGACAAAAAAAAATGTGGATATTTTGGTATTTAGCAATTAATAAAGTATTAAAATTTTGATTGCCTATTTCAGTTACAATCGAAAAAGAATTCGACTGTTATATGTACATTTTAATCGTAAAATTATTTGCTGAAAAACATTTATTTGTGTTTGAAATTTTCTTCCTCATTTCCAATATAGTTTTAAGAAAATGAATTGGTATACAACATTATTGCTACATTTAAATAATACATCATTAATAATATTTAGGATTCCATTTTTTAAAGCAAAGTATTCGTCTTAAATCATCCTGTAATTTTCTTCCTTTATGTATTTCTATCAGCATTTAATACATCATTTCCTGTATTAATTTACTTCAAGTATTTGTATTAACCATCATGCATAACTAAAATACATGACTTTTTTGAGATTATTTTTTAAGTTATATATTTGAATTTTTTAATAAACAAGACATACAAAATTTTCTCAGGAAAAAAATATCTCAGTTATGTGACAAAAGATTTTTAAGTGGAAAAAAGTATTTGACGAAAAAGATGGGTAAGAAAGTTTGACTGAAAAGATGAGAAGATTTAACTAGAAAATTCTATCAACAATTAGAATTTAAGAAAAATTTTTGAATGTATAAAAAACAGTAAAACTTATATAATTGCAAATATAATAGTCATTGTAATTTTAAAAGAAATAAAATGAGAAATATAATTTAAATAGTTCTGGATAGAAAATTTTTAAGTATTAAAAATAGTAACCAAAAAAATAATATTTGAGCAAGAAAAATACCTTTCAACGCAATCTCAATCCTTAATATACATAATATTTTAAATAATTTTCGGTTTCAAAAACAATGCTGAGAATCACGGAAAAAATTATGATTGAACTTTTTGTCACGCACATAACAACTGTAGGCAGACTTTGTGCTGCCAATATATTAATTTTTTTTTTTTGCAAGATGATTTTGTATATTTTGGACAAACAGATATGATCTATCATAGGTAAGAGGGCACACATATTTCCCATCACTATATTCGAATTATATTCAGGGTTAAGTCATATAGATAAATATTAACTTATGGTTGATAAAGGATAATTTTGAACCAGATTTATATTTATTTTTATAAACTTTATAAAAAAATATTATCCATAGAGTAATATCTCTTCCGTAATGTATTGTCTACAAAAGAATATTTTAAACTTTTTCTTAGTTATATTACCCAAACTAATAAACACGTTCATTAATTCTGAATTATACAATATATTATGGTTTTATACAATATTCTGAGATTTTTTTTTACATAAAATAAGTGCAATGTAAATTCAGCATCGTAGAATCAAAATGAAGACAGATGAACATTAAAATATATGAAGTTTAATCAGAGGAAGAAAATAAATTTTATTCTAAATTGCTTTTCATTGCATTTAGTTCCACTTACACCGCAACTAAATTTTCTTCAAAAATTTTCAAAGCGGTGAAAATAAAGAGTTTTGTTAAATACTTCATTTTCTTTTTTTTATATATATTATAATTATTTTCCTTCCTTGATATTTCTTTCTTTGGTATAAAAATATTAAGAGCGCATAATTTTAATTTTGTAGCGTTTGTAAAAAAATTTATACAAATTTATTATTATTATTTGTGGACTTTATTAAAGTTAGTTGGCGTGTTTTTGAACTTACAAAAGTGATAGATAAAACTACGTTTTAAAAAAATTAAAATATTTTAAGCATTGAAAAAGATTCGCAACAACAGAATAATTGGAATTATCCTAATGTCTGAATTTATTACCAATACTTTTCAAAGACTTCCTTTTATTTAAAGAGTCAAAGATTCTAAAGGGAGAAACCAAATTTTTTTAAAGAAAATAAATGGTAATTATGTGCCAGCCGAGTCCAGAATAAAAGCATTATAAATGATAATGCTGAGGAACCATTTTATTTTTGACTAGTTCTATGCTTTCATTAAATAGGAATTAATTCTAAAATAAACTCCATAAAAGCTTGAAAACTCTATTTTAAATTGACTCTAAGAAATAATATTTCACACAAAATAAAGTAGCAGTTTTTGTGTTAAGAGTCATTTAAACTATTTTTAAGTCTTAAGCTGGTAATTTAAGCTTCAAGAAAAAGAAAGGAAAGCTTCCATTTCCTTAAATATTATATCTTGACAAATACAGCTTTTTTTAAGTTCCACTATATGAAAATGAAAATTGTAGGAACACCTTTCACTAGAGAGTGCTAATAAAAAATTAAAGAATTAAATTTTCACTCCGCCTTCGCAATGTAAGGGAGTCAGGTAGATATACAACCTAGCTTCACATCTTTTATACCCAAACTTTATAGAGAAAATAATTGTTAAATTTAATTTCATATACCATTTCATGCTTCTAATACGTAGTTAATCATATAGTGAAATGGATGTTATGCGGATAATACAGATTTCAATTGATTACCAAAAGCATTTAATCAAAAATGATAATGTATTTATTGACTTTTTAAAACTAAACAAAGATAAATAAGCATTTAAATAATAAATATGTTTTCATAGTTAAATTATATGTATGCCATTAAATGAAGTTTCCACAATATGTACATTAGACTCCTATATAGATTTAAACTTTTTTGAGATTGTATATATATATATTATCCAGTTCATTGAATGTAATATAACAATAGACATTCTCAGTTCGACAGTAAATATTTAACAGGAAACGTATTATAAATAAATATCTGTGACTATAATAAATAAATTGAAGATCCATTAAAATAAATGAATAGTCAAAATCAAATAGATTATGCACATACAATTATATAGACTATCACTTTTATCATATGGCTAATGTTGGTGAAGCACATTGCTATCTAATATCAATCATAAGTGTGAAAGTATTGAAAGAAGGAATTTGTATAATAATTCAAGCATAAAGCCATTCGTAAATAATTGAAATAGTTTACCTCCATTCAATATATTGCTATACAGAATGGGACAAAACACTCTGTAAAATATTACTCTACACCTTTATTGAAACTGGACACTGAAGATAAACTTCTGGTTCTAAAACCAATGAATAGTTTAAGTTTGGGTCCAAATGTCATTTATCACTGAAGAAGGGCTAATAAAATAGATTCTCCAAATGCAAAAACTATCAATGCTGACCTGGGTGTAGTTTCTCAGCTAAAAATTTTGTAAGAAAAATTATTCTGACAACCTTTTAGCTATTCTTCCTGTTATTATTCCCCATGTGTTAAATTCTGAATTAACTGATGCTATACAAGAACGATGATTACTTATAAATGTCTTATAGTTCTTTAAAGACTCATCCTAGAAAAGTGCTATCAATTTGGGCTAAGACGGATATTTTGTTGCCAAAATTAGGTTTACCAGCATAAAATATTACAATTTGGAGTTTGTCATTACTCAAAAATTCCATAAATTAAGCAAATCCTTTAATTTATGCAGAAAAAAAGTTTTTCTAAAGAGAAAATAAACGAAACAATTTGTAAAAACAGTTTTTTCTTTAAACTTTTAAATAATATAATTTTTCATTACCAATTACCTATTTATGATGAGCTATTTCTACCAAAAGCAGAAGATGTTTTAAAAAAAACAAATGAAATTCCGTACAGACAAAACATAATGATTAAATTGTAACCTCAAAAATATTATGGATATACATTTAACATTTATTTATATTGACAGTCTTCAATCGATATGGAGATACAGCTATGTATAAGAGTATGTATGTATGGAGATACAGCTATACAGCTATGTATAAGATACAGCTGCATGATTTTCATTTTAGCAAAACATATGCAATTTCTGTTGCACAACTGCAATGCATTTTAGATATCATTATTGCATATGCAAGAAGACAAGAACTGTGAGACATTTAATGTTTCAGAGAATATAGTGAAATTTCAATGTATTATTATAAATCTGGTATTTTAATTATGGGACCATATTTAGCCGTTCAAGTGGTATTTTTGAGTTCATAAAAATCATTTAAGTTTTAGTGTGATATGTTAAATATCATCTCAACGACTTGCTGAAACTGGAGTCAACGTGTCCGCATATAAACAAACCAATATACAAATCTAATTCTATGGAGAAAAAAAATTGATTTAGGAATATCTGAAACGTTGAGATTCTTTTAAAATATCATCAAATTATACTAAGATTTTTATCTTTATATTTGTGTAAGAATAAGGAAATGAAATATTTCCAAATGGCATTGCAGAAAAGCCTTTTCTTAGTATTAGATTACCGAACTTTAATAGAAATTTTTATGATCCACAATAAACTAAGTATACCCGTCCAAAGTCAAATATAGAAAGTCTTTGCCACATTAGAATGGAGTATAATGATAATCTTTTGCCAACAAGGGGAAATATTTGAAGTAAAAAATGTAATAAATATATTCAATAATTTTTAAAATCCCGCCTAAGTCTTATTCAGACAATAGTATACAAATAGCACTTGAAATTCAAATGGTATTTTGGTAAAAAAAAAAAAAAAAAGGAAATTGTAAAGCTGACGTATTTTTAAATAATGAACCAAAAGAAACTTCTTGTTTAAAATGCAATGAAACTTCCGAAAATATCACTTCGTATTATTCACATTTCTTATTAATAAAAATTTATTAATGAGAAAGTTAAACAAATTATGCCTCATCTTACTAACGAGAGACTCAAAATTTTAATAATTAAAATATTTATTTTAATCGAAGGATAGTAATAGTTGACCCAATTAAAAGAAATGCTCGCATAAATCGGCCTTAGTATTATATAATCCTAATTTTTAAAAAAGATCATGTTTTCAAATAATTGCCCACAACAATTAAATATAATGAGTGATTTTTTCATTAATTTTATTTGTATACAAAATAATTTAATTTAGAGTTTTAAGGCTTCTAGGAATTTATTAGGAAATTCATACAGGCTACATGTTCTTTTATTTTTTGGTTTAGATTGTAAATTATTTTACTTCAAAGTTCCCTCTAAACTAATTATACATACATAGATTATGTACATGAAGTAGGTGGAAAACTGCATTGAAAAGTAATTGAAACAAGTACCATATAAAAATTTAAGTTAGCATTTTTGTGTTTAAATTATAGAAATAGGTTTTATTACGAAAGTTTCTAACAGTTTATCATTTCTGTTACATTTCGTAATGTTTGACAGAATATAGTTGTTCTCTCAAATTTGATCTTTCTACTGGATGCTCGTTTCAATAATTAAAAAAAATTCTTTTAATTCAATTTGTATGTCTGAGAAGAAAAAAAGTATTTGAAAATGTGACATTACCCTATTAGCTCTACTCAACATACTGTAAAACAACTTTATTTAAATATTTAAATTCTGAAAATTCCAAGGTCTCTAAACAATAGGTTAAGACCACTAAAGGAAGACATTGTACTATTCAGTATTCATAATAGAGGTTTTAAACTCTCTGTCAGTTAAAATGGAATAACTAATGGATGTTGAGTTCGTTTCAGCCAGTTTCCAGTTAACTAATTCTCTTGAAGCACGCCGAAACAAACTCTATATTTGGCGTCATCCCAGACTCTTCTATTGTTTCCGGAGGGGAGTGATGACCTCTTTAAATGATATTGGAAAATGAAAATATTGTTCATGGGAATTTTAAATGGGAACAATGGTTTAATTTGCCCATAAAGCATTTGTTCATTTATTGAAATGTCGGTGTTAATTCAAAAACAATTCTTATGCAAAAAACATTTTTTATGCAAAGAGATATGAAATTTGTTAAAAACCATGTAGATTGTCATTCACGCATATTATACAATTACTCTAGATATTCAAATATTTTCGCATTTACTCTTTTTATTTTCGAGTTTATTCTAAAATGCTGGAAAAAATGGCCTTATATTTTACTCGTATTAAAGAGAAACAATTTTTTGATTTTCACTTAATTTTTGGTACGTTTGGTATGCAGATCAGAAATCGGCAAAAGAGAAAATATTTGACTACGTTAAAAACACTGGTTATCAATCCCATTGGTTAATATTTTTTTATTGTTATTTATTGATAAATAACGATAAAAAATATTAACCAAGGGGATAAAAGATATTCTGTTCTTACCAGTGCAGTTTATCTTTTCTAGGAAAAGGAAGATCTGACCTATCATCCAGGTGAATTTTAAGAAAAAAAGTATGTTTCAGCTAAATTGGTCTTTAACTTCAATTTTCGCAAAACTTTCATTTTCATAAATCCTAAACAAAATTCTTCACCGTTAACATAATATCTCAAAAATTAATAGATGTGTTTGCATTTTAGCCCTTTTTTTAAATAATATGAGCAAGGAAAATGAACCAAGATTTTTATTGGTGGTGAAATAGTTTTTTCATTCACATGTGTTTTTAGAAAAATTAAGTTGCGAATTTATGGAAAAATGCATATAAACGTATATTTTTATACATAATTTCTTTGCATCTCAAAATATTTCTTTGATTTTGCTTCTTTCCATTTATTATTATATTATATAACTTCTGTACAGAGGAAAATTGATTGCTGAGTTACAATTGTGTGTAGAGTGTAACCGTTTTGGTTAAATTTCATCAAAACTTACTACAAATTTTCCTGTTTCTCAAAGTATGCTATATTTTCAAATAATGTTTTTGAATTTATGATATTTTGTATTATAATTAACAATATATCTAAAAACCAATTTTTCAAATATAGTCGGATATCTTAAGTTCATGTCATTTCATATGAAGCTGATACCACTTTTTTGCAATATTCATTAATATGTTTACTTGTTTTGCATATGAATTCAAACGCATTTTCATATATTTCATTGTTTTTATTTTAAATTTATTAATATATGTTTATGGAAAAATCATTAGCTATATATTCTGAACGAAAGAAGAAAATTAGTTCGCTGTAATTGTAATGCTGATATTTTTCTTACATTGAATAGTTATTTAAATGAAATTTTTATATCTGAAGCAATATGTCTTTGAAATCATGAAAGAGTACTTAAGCACAGTTTACTCATATTCATGGTTAAATAACTATCACTGCATATGGCTTCATTTTTATTCGAATATTCAAAGTATTTTTCTTCAAATATTTATAAATTAATTCGTCAGGATATTATATAGTAATCTGTACGTTTCGTACAATTTAATTGATAGCTCTGCAAGAAAGCTAATAAATCAAAAAAGTATGTATGGAATTGAAAATTTCTTAATGCCAATTATCACATAACTTTTATGTGAGGAATGGACTTTTTTTCTTTTTTTTTTTCAATTTTTGTTCTGTTTTCTAAAGTTAGTCGGTTTTCTTTATCGAAAGTTAAATATGATTTCATGCGTAGTTTTTACTTGGTGGAAGCTCAAAAATGATTATTTCAGCCTTTGTTGATTAATTCGAAAAAATTCTTAAATGAAGAAGTATAAAGAATTCTTTGATCATAAATTGTATGTTTATTTCTCTCTTTATATGTTCCACCATAAATATAGATAACAATCATATTATAAATACCTTTTGTACAATTACCTTCGTTTGATGTTTTCAGAAATATATTCAGAGAGTTAAAAATCATGCATGAAAAATTAGCATAGAATTTGTAAACAGAAATTGCTCTCAAATGGGATGAAAAACATAAGAATTTATTAAAAAAAATACATTATATAATTTACATTACTTTCAAAAGTATAATTGTTCAAAAAATATTTAAAGTTCTTCCTAATATTGGTTTTCCATGATTGCTGAAATATTTGTTGGCGTCATTTCAAAAAAAAAAAAAAAAAAAAATGAAATCTGTGTCTTTGTTATGAAATATTGTAACATCATAATGATTCAATACTTGATTCTTCTATCTTTATTTCATTTAAAACAATTTTTAACTATAAAGCAATGGCAACAAAAATTAAATATCAATAGAAGGCATCTGTGTATTTTGAATAATAAGGAAAACTAACTAACTATTACATCAGACCCAATTATTAAGATAATCTCGGCAATTTCATATGGAAACAAGATATGTCTTCAAGGATAGATGCCCCTCTTTTTTTAAAACAAATGAAAAAGAATCAAGCTTTTATGGAGAAAGTGTATTTATGTTGTGTATTTATTGAAAAAGAACTCCGAAATTTTAATTTATTATCAATTTAAGCTGTAATTAAAATTTACATGTATAAGAAATTTGAGCTTAAGACAGACATTACGACATTTATTATTAATCCATTTTATGTTTCTCAGACTCTGCAACTAAAACATTTGTATTTGTAATTCCATTTTATAAATGGAGATTTGATACTTGTGATTTTCAAAACTTATATAAATTGGTTACGAATTTCTTATCAAAATCTTTCAAGGAACTTACATTTTAAAATGCATTCGAAACCAAAATCTCAAAAAAAAAAAAAAAAAATCGTAAAGTAGCAAGAAATTAAGAGAGATACAAAACACAGCCTCGTTATTAAGCGTTGCTAGAAATCACAACACCGACAACCTTCTATTTATGTGGTAATTCTTAATTCTTGTCTTATTTCCCGCTTAGATAGTAAATAGAGCTTCTTGCGATGGATTTCCTGACGTCAAAACAAATAATACTTCTGCGGTTTACTAAAGTGCTGAAAATACAAAAAATTCCACACTCAGGAACATGTTTGACAGTTGCCGCTTTCTGTGATTTTTATTGCTTCTTCAATCTAATCTAATTGGGCGAGGAGTTTCGAAGGTCTTAAGTGTCGAACACAGCTGGCATGAATTCAAACATCCTCCGGAAAGAAAGATGTCTTCTTTCTTTAGCGAGAACTAATCTGTGGATGTTGTAGTTTCTGTGGTATTTATTTTTAGTGAGATTGCAATAAGGTCTGCTTATTGTACAAGAACTTACATATGGTTACTAATATAATTTAAAGAAATTTTCCTTACATTAATAATTGTTATAATTAAAAATATAAAAAAATATAGATTGTATCTACGAACATGAGCAAGAATTTAGAGTTATAAATGGAGTAACTTATTGAATAACGATTAAAGAAAAAATAAAGTAACTAAATTATTAAATGCATATTTTAAGTATTCTCCCATCAAACTATTGTTTTTTTTCTGTAATTTTAAGTACACCGAATTTTTTTCGTAACATATTGTAGTTACTTATGGCACTTAGCCCTCTGAATTAATTAATTGAAGCTGTGTTTTATGCTGTAACTTGTGAGGGTAAAAACCCCTGCCCACCAGAAGGCAAAAGTCTGACTTCTAGCTCATATGAAGATGACACTCACATACGTACTCGCTCACACAACCCTTTCTGCAGGGCGTGGGGGTGTCTTTCAAACGCCTCAAAGATAGGCCATTTTTGATTTAACCATGATAAAATGTATGATAAGTTTGATTGTGAACACTTGTCCGCACTAGAGTTGACAACGATTTTATCTAACGCATGACTGATCAATCAAAACAAATATTTTTAATTAGGAAATGTAATATGTTTCCGAATTTGAAATATTTTATTACAGTATTTCATATAAAAATAAAATTGAATTTGTTATGCAGTCGATTTTTAATGATTACAGTGAAAATGAGTTATTTTCAAAATTGTATACTCTACACAAGATTATTTAATAATAGATAGGATTATTTCAACTTGTATATCTTTTTCTATCATACACTTAAAATTAAGAATTTTGTTTTTTAAATTATAGATTTCAAATTCCCGGTAAGTTCTATTGAACTTTGTTTAACAATAACTATAAGATAAGGAAGATTAATAACAAATTTATGAATGTATGAAAAATTATTTTTAGCATTAGAAAATGTTCTGCTTTGGATTATACTTTGTATAGCCAATCACGATTTTTTGTTGCCCTTTTTCATCTCCTTTTACATACAATGAAATGTAATGTGAATATGAAAAAATACTAACCCCGTATGTCTACGAGATTTTAAAAGTATATTTCAACTTTGATTGGGCTGCTGTCCTTGACTGACTTTCTTTTTCTAATATTTATTGAATAATTTGTCAAAAACTGTCACAACTATTATTCTCCAATAACTCTTTCAATATTTTCCGCTTAACTGGTTGTTTCTCTAAACTCTCCACTGCAAATTTATCCAGACTCCAAATTTATTTTCTCATCAATCCACAGTTCATTTTTATAAGTTTTTTCCTATTCTTTAACAATATATTTACATAAGCGCTCTTTTTTTTCAGAAAAAAAGGCTAGTAATCAGAAAAATAGGCATGGTAATCTTTCAAATTGTACGTTAGTTTCTTGAAATTATATTTTTCAATTCTTATAATTAAATATATAAAATACGCTTGTTTTATAGTATACTGGATGGTGGGTCTAGTGCCACTTGGTCATAACAGCCCGAATGAGCGTAGCTCTTTCGAATTAAGGCGGAATTTTACGTCTTCCGTTGTTAACGACCACCGTTAAGGTAAAAATACGACTTCTCTGGAACACACACGACACAACCCTCTTTAGGGGGTGGTCAAACTCATTCATACACACATTCAACAATCCGCAAGTAAAAAATTAGTTCCAAATCAGAGACTGACTCATCTCTGATTCAGTACCCCTAGAGGTATAATTTGTTATATGAACTTGGAGAACTTTGGTGTCACGACATATTTAACGCCCCTGAATTGCCATTAGCCAACACGGCGGTCTTTGGCTAAGAGCAGGACAAATCTCGTTACCCTTCGGTAACGAGACGGACTTTCTACCAACCAGGCTACCGCACCCCCATAATATACTAGTTATATTAGTAGAAATTTGGAAAAAAATAATAATAAGTAGGAAGTACAGTAAAATAGAAGATTTAAATGTAATTAAGAAATAAAATATAGTTATTTCAGAAATACAATAAAGCTATTCCCATCAAAATGTTGACAAAGCTGTAAATTACCATAAAATGTTAAAATGACTGCAAAGTAGAGTCAATTTACTATTATGCTAAAATAAAACATCATGTAAATATCAATTTTTAAAGAATGGACGTGTTAAAAATCTTAATGTCAAAAATAGGAGTAGATATTTAATCTCAACTCTTCCGCACACATCCTCCTGAAGCACAATTTTCTATTTTGTATTAGTATGCTTTATAAATATAAAGTCCTAAACACATAACTAAAACTTTCCTACCTTCATTTAAGTATAACCTTGGTACTATTGTAAAGCCTGTAGGTCAAATATATTATTCAGTGAAAAATAATTTGTGGAATTTTCTTTAATGCTTTTTCAATCTAAATGTGTGGAAAAATGATAAGTTGTTATATTGCTTTTCAATTATTTATTGAAGTTCTACCTGTGACACTATCTAATAACACAGGAAAATTCTAAGATATTTTAATTCTATTATTATAACGATTAAAACAATACATATATATATATTTCAACAAATCTCATCATGATATAAAATTCACTAACAATGCTCTTATTATTAGAGGACATTTGTCTATATACTTTGCTAGATAAGTCCAGTTTTCACACTGGACATATCTAGAGCGATTCGGTAAAAGTTTTAGTAAATAAGGATTCCTGGTAGAAAATCCAGTTAAATTTTCTGACAATCGTCGTATGGCCGATTGACGTCTAAAATATCTAATATTTCGAGACGGTATTTTTACAACTACTACGACTTTGAAGGCAATAATAACGCTCACTGAAGGAATAAATTCCATAAAATGTCTGTTATCTGCTCTTTTCTGTCTTCTAGTTAGGCATGGAACACACATATATTCATACGATTCTCAGTGAGAAATAATCGACATTTTCACAACTCTGCAAATATGTAGTGAACAAATTTACAATACTACTTTTGATTTCTAGAATGCAAAATCAAAGAAAAAAAGGTTATATTCAAAATATCTAACAATATGCATTGTCGTTTATATCTATAAAAATGAAAGAAATGACAAAAAAAAGTGCTTTTAAGTGAAGTGATCTTATGGATCACATTTGCGTTTCTCAAAATGTGGGTACGACCTATTGATATGAAATCTTAATTTCCTCACATATCTTAAAGGTTAAAGAAGATATCTAAAAGGATTTAAGACTATTGGTATGGAATAAATAGACAATCACAAAATATACCAATGTGAGCTATAAAAATCCAATTGAACGGAGTGTTAACATTGAGCAAATTATTTTATACTTTCTTTATCACTTGATATTATCTCATGTCCCCTTATTTAATGTCTTTCTTTAAAAGAAAAGATGTGAAAACTAACGAAAACTATCAGATTTTTAAATCTTACATCTTTTTATTCTTATTATTCTTATTAGATATTTAAATCTTACATCTATACCTGGTATTAGATCTGTTGCTTCAGATGCAGTCGTATTTCATTTTAATCGATGTTATAATACCCTGATAGGAAAAATGTGAAGATATGTTTAAAATGCTTTGTCACATATTGATATGCAAATAAGCTGCTTTATATTTTGTAATTACATTTGATGGTCTTATCCATAAATGCATTAAAAAATATTAGTTTGATTTAAAACTAAAATATCTAAAGACCACATGAGTTTTAGAACGCCCAAGCCGGCATACTGAGCCGGCTTGGGTGTTTAAGTGAATATAGGTGTTTCTTGGGTGAATCTTGGGCATCCTCGTGATCTAGGTGTCCCGGTTTCTTGCACAGGTTCGGACATGCTTGTTGCAGAAGAAGCCCCTGAAAAAAGGGGTTGTGTAAGTGAGGGGGGTTGTGTAAGTGTAAGTGAGTAAAAGGGGTTGTGTAAGTGTCATCTTCATATGAGCTACGAGCTGGAAGTCAGACTCCTACCCTCGAGTGCTCAGGGGCCTTTGCTTCAAGAAGCTACTATGCAAACTCGTTTTAAATCGAACTTATCTATGACAAGTGTCATAGGTAAAAACAACAAACGAATGACAGCCTAAATTTCTCAAAAAATAGTATTATTTCCCAGGAGTTATATGCAAAGCATGACAAATATAATTTTTATTTATTACTGAAAAAGGATTAAAAATGCTTTTGATATTATGTAGTCACGTAATCAGAGATGAGTGTATTGTTTTTATAACTAATTTATGATTTAAACCTTCCAACGTTGCTGAAAATACTTCTGTTTCAAAATATCTTTTTTAAAAATTAATATGCATTAAATACTTATAAAAAAGAACCTAAAGAAATTATTGATATGGAAAGGATTTTTTTCAAAGTAAGCATTGAAACAATGAACTGTATATTTTCCTTCTAATGCACATCGTTAAAGAAACTCATTTAAGACTAAATTTTGCTTTCAATGCTCCAAATATTCAACTAATCCACTACAATCCCTCGAGAGAGGAATGCTCCTATTACGTACGTAATCAAAAACTGCATATTTGAGGATGGAATTGGAATTTTTTTTTTCATATTTATGAAAACTGTTTCCTTGAAAAGTAATGAATAGTTTATGATGTACGAACATCTCCCTAGACACTATTGCTTTGAGAAGAAAATCATCGAATATTACCACTCAAAATTTATTACCCTAGAATTAGAATGATTCAGAGACTTCATTAAACCTCAATACAGCCTTTTATGCTTAGATTTCGATACAGCTCTTTTTACATCCTTCAATTAAAAAAAAAGCAAACATCAGCTTTAAAAAAATAAATGATGTTCATAAATTAAATTTTTTACAAATGTAAAGGGACAGCGAATACGAAATACTAATCAAATTTCTTTTCAGAAATTATTTTTGGATCAAAATTTAATTCTTAGAAGAAAATAGGTCAAACATCAAATCCTATATCACATTATGCTTATATTATTATAGTTTCATTTATTTCCATACTTTGATAAATTCAAAATATTACAGAATTAAATCTACAATTAGTTTTGAAAAATTTTATTTATGAGCTTAGATTATAAAATCAAATATCACCTTCAGTAGGTAAAGTTAAAAAATTTACGAGTATGTAATGAGCTAAACTAGGAAGCAGTTAAAAAAATTATTTTCGTATTTTAAGGGGAGGTGGATTAATCATCTTTGAACATTTTTTGTGTAAATAAGTTGTTTTCAATTTGATACGGACAGTTATTTACAAATATGAATAACAGGAATATGCGAAATTAGTGACCTTAAAAGTTTTGTTAGAAAAGAGGAATATCATTATTTTAATATATTATTATGTTTATAATATCATTATACTATAAAGATAATAATGCATTTAATAAGGTAATAAAATATTTTGATAGATGAATTGGCCCTAATTGAAAAAAATACTTATGTGAAATATATCTGTTGTCTTTTATGACATTTTTAAACAAATTTTTGGTTTTTAATTTCATGAAATATATAATTATTATTTTATTAAATGTTTTAAATTATTGCCGCAATTAATTTTTCATTGAAAAATAACAATTGATAACCTCAAATATTTATATTATTATTTAAAGGATTTTAATAGTTCGTTAAATAAATGAAAATGTTATTTTGTTTCGCATTATGAAAAATATGACTTAAAATAAAAAATAGATCCAATCTGGCGGAATTATGGAATTTTTGAAAGAATTTCTTTTTCGGGTTTTTTTTCAATTTTAAAAACTTTATTTCTTTTTGTTAATTGTTTCAGGTAATATATTCATTTTATTTTGATAACATTCAATTTTGCATTGAATCCTATTTATACGACTTTTACCATTTTTTTTTCTTTCAACATATGACAATTACCTTCTTAAATGTTCTAAAATCAAGATGAATTTGCTACTTTCACAAACTGCTTTGCTTCTTTAATATTAAATTTATTGAAAAGATTATTTTTGGTTCCTGTGGCAGTCTGAAAATGTAATTAAGGATTGATTAAAGAGTCACACTCATTACCTTAATGAATAGGATATTTTTAACCCATCAATCGATTGATCATAAACTGATTCCTTCAACTCGCTGGAAAGCACATGTAAAAATTTAAGTGACCGAATTCGAACACTGGCTCGAACTGTTTTTGAGTCCTAAGAGTCCTCACCAGCTAAGATACAACTCTTCTCTTCGGAAGTTGGTCCCGTCGTCAATGGGGGGAGCCAGATATCTACCTTTTCATGTACCAAGGGCGGTGAGAAGCAAGCGACATGCCGGAATCTTCTCATTCTCAGATATAGGACTTGCCTCTCTCCCTCCTCGTGGTATTTTCAGTAGAAGTTATGGAGCATAATCTGTTGTAGATTTATTTTTAATGAAGTATTCTCTTTTAATCCTAGATATATTAAACCACAGTTATGAAAAAAAAGTTTTTTTCTTTTCCTTGGCTATTTAATTTTTAAAATTATACTTTTTAATTGTGTGCACAAAACTCGAAAAACATGACAGAAAAATGAAATTTCTTAAAAAGTTATTGAAGTAGGGATTTACTGAAAAAAATATAGAAGAATTAATTAATGAGTATTCATCTTGAGTCGTCAATATGTTAGAAGGGAACAAATATATATCTTGAGTGTAGATGAAGTTTTAAGAGTAATTATTAAAGATAGAATAATATATGAGAGGAGTAGTATAAATGAGAACTGAAAATGACTTTTGATTTTGGAGATTATTAGCTGGAAGCATTGGCGGCTGTTATGTGGGTACTATAAGTAATATGAACCGTGTAGTCTCTATTTCTTGAAAATCCACTTAAGTTATTCAATGTTTCATGCCCACATTAATTTAATTACTATGAAATGAAATATTTTTTAATCGAACCTTTAATTTAACATGTATAAGTGAGGTATAATATAACTCACCATTAATATAAGTCATAAAAATGTAATAACATAAGTCATTAAACTATATACTTGAAATTGATTGCAAAATACATACATTTGTGTACAATAATCTCTATTGCGGAAGGGATAAGATACCCAATCAAGTAATTAAAAGTTCCATCTTCCTGATTGACAGTTTCAATCTTCCTTGCCTCTTGTATCAACAGCATCAATAGTATCGATTAGAATTTAGGATACTGAAAGAAAAAATATTGTAGTTCTTTCTTTTTCCTATTTTGTTGATATTGGATATGTGGTGAAATCCTTGTGCATTAGTGCATATTTCTTGAAATAATATCATCGTGAAAATTTGTCTCTTCAGAACCCCTCCCCCTCGGTAATTTAACAAGACTGTGTGTTGGTAATTGCATTTTTGAAACAAAATTGCTTTGTATCATGCATTTTTAACTCTGACGATGATACATGAACTGCATGTCTGTTACATTTTCAATATTTTCCTCATGGAAAATTAGCCTCTTTAGAATGACTAATTCATCTGAACTTTTGGAATGCTATCTCTAGAAGGGTGAGGAAGCAATTGATTGCAAATGCCCTATGCGTAATTGCTTTTGAATGTTTTTTTCATGTAAGTTAATTTCGTAAATCAACTGAATTGTCTCCGATTATATTACAAAATTAGAATCATTTAAACAGGGCAAAACGAAAGAGAGCATTCTTGCATTTAAAAAATTATCTTTTACTTATTTCTGGAATTCCTATAAAGTCTTTAATAAAGAGTGAAATTTTTTCAAACTACTCATTAGATATGTTGCTCAAGAAAAGGCTTTTGTTTTACTATTAAACATTAATCCTTTGTAATATTGCAATCAGTATAAACCTCTATATTTTAGAGTAAAAGATACTTGAAAACTCAGATGCATCCCTTAAAATAGCAGCAGTATAAGATTTTGCTTTATATGTATAACTGACACAATTGCTATATAGAAAATACATGTTAATGTTAATAGATACATGTTAATATACTGATAACAAACTTTTAAGTGTATTGTTGACATTATTACTAATGGATTTGATCAAATTAGCAATAAGGTTTTAATAAAATATAACAAAAATTGCTTTGGATATGTATTAAAATGCATCTATAATTTAGAGAATAAAAAACATAATTAATTTTATGAAATCCCAATATTAGAAATGTATTAATTTCGTAATAGAATAAATGGGTACAAATTTATTTTTGGATTTAATACATTGTGACATTCAATAATTTTCTATTTAAAAGGGAAGAATAAATAATTTGGAATTGAAAAATATTTTATTAGCTTAATAACTGCTAGAATTTTCTGAGAGACTCCATTTTTTTAAAATAAACTATATCTTAAATGAAGCGAAATATAGAATTTCCATTGGAAAGCATGTGAAAATATTTTCAGTTAATGAAATGAAATCTCGGATTGCCATAAAAGCTTTTAGATTTCAGAACAGATTAATATGTGCTTTCAAGAAACATCACTCGTAATAATGTAATCGAAGTGATTCAAGGGTGGATCTTAAAAAGAAAAACGTTTTTATTCAATAAAAATAAAACAAGAAAACATTTTGTTTTTTGCATTGAGTAAGATAAAAAATCTTGATGGATCAATATAATTAAAGTGTAAAAATATTTTCGTTTCTCTATCTTAACACACAATGAAAGAAAATTTTAGATTGTGCTTACTCAAACTTTCACAATCAGTTTGAAAAACTTTAAAAGAAAAATTTTGACGTATTATAAAAATAAAAAATATATATTTAATACAACTGAAAAGCTTCTGTAAATACATGTTTTGAGAAACGAAAACAAGTTTTTTCCTAGTTCGCTTTCCGTAAAACATTGACATGTATTACGCTGTAGTATTTTTCTATGAGGAGTTATATATCTCTATTTCTACTATTGATGTTTACGAATATTTATCCATTTCAAGCTCAATTAAATGTATGCTACTTATTACTTTTTTAAGATGAAATATCGAAAATTATTGTTAAGCTAATTTCACCATAACCAGAATGTTAAACAACATAATGATGATATACAATTCCATGTAATACCAAAACTTCATGGCCATTATCAATTCCTATTTAAATTTTAAAAAATCGTTTATCATTATCGTGTATTTATTTAGTATTGTCGTATATCTGAGTAAAAAAAATGAAAATAAATTAGAACACCAGTTCATGAGCAAGTAAAGCCAACAGCTGTTTCGATTTTATGGACTTATTTCTCCCGCGCAATGAAAGTTGACTACAATGTGAGTCGTAGTGTATAGCAAGTCAAATAAATTCTACCATGTTTAGACTTAAGACTACTATTCGACACAGCCTATTCATAGATCATGTACTTGGACTCAAAGACGACAAGATCATTCACACAAATACGTCAGGATAATCAAGACGTTAATATGAAAATGTCTTTGAAATGAAAAAAAAATCATGAATTATCTGAGATGGGAAAGTAGATTATATTAAAACGGGGGAATAGAGTAAAATTAAGATAAATATTTCACCCCTTGATAGCAACAGTACGAAGCGCAATAAAAAATTCCCCAACATTAAATGTGAACTATATCATTACCAGTCTTTTCTGAAAGCAGTTATTTTTAAGTACTTAACAGAGCTGAAGAAAAGTCTAAAGGTGTAATGCTATTCAATGATGAAAATGTATTCCATTTGAATTGCCAGTAAAATGCTTATTTCCTAACTTCAACTACGCTTCAATTTTTTCCTTTGTTGAGTTTTTACAATGGGTATTCAAATGAAAAGGTATGAAGTTACACTGTGGTTATAAATGAAGACTTTATTCAAAATATACTCTATAGACCTGAGAACAACGATCATTGACCATCAAGCCGAAGGATTTCTTGTTCCCAGATTTTCTATGGCTGTGATGGAAACTTTACAGCATTCTTGAGTTCGCCGTCCGAATTGAAACGCTTTCTTTTCAAAGATTTTTTCAGGGGACAAAAACACAAAAATCGTAAAACGATATATACGAGATGTAGGGCGGATAGCAGAGCTGCTCCCACTTGAAATTGGCTAGTTCCGCGTGTGTAACCTTGGAGACGTGTGGACATGCATTATAGAGCAGAACCACACCTTCCGTGAATAGCCCTGGGTCTTTTGTTCTTGATGGACCTGCATAGTCTTTGAAGTGCCTCCTCAGCCGTCGAATTTTGCAATATGAAGCTATCCTTTCTTCACATGCCGAGGAACCTCAATTGGACGACACCCTTTATATGAGTTTCTGCTTTCTCCTGCACAGGTGGGTGCGAAAGTATGCTCTGACCACGCCGGACACTCCAATCTCATCGCTAGATGTCTCATATTTTTTGTAGCAGAAAAGGCAAATATGTTAAAGGTTAAGTTTTTACGGTGTTTCATTCCTTTTCATTAGAACACACCTTATATATAAGTTATGTTTCCTTGCATTTTGTAATCTTATGTTGATTAGGTTTATGTTGATGTTATTTGGTTTATGTTGATTAATTTTATAAATGTTGGGAAATTTGTATTGATTTTTTATATTTTTCTTGAATGTCTGTGTCCATGATTTTATTTCAAAGAACTGAATACATACATTTTTTTTAATTCTAATAATTAGTACACAAATAAGGAAATCAGTTGATGTTAAGAAAACCGTTAAAAATAAATTTAGTTTACGAAGGTATTTAGAAATAAATTATTTTCACTTGCTTTTTAAAATCAGAATATATTTCCATATTAGAAATAAATGATATTGAACTAATGTCTTCAACATGTTCTAACTATTGTGATGAATTTCTTCTTCCTTATTTTCATTCCGTCATCCATGGGAAAAAATATGTCTTAAAACGAAAGTAATTTTTATGAGTGGGTGTATTTCTTTTTTATCTTAATATATGGTTTCATAAGATGATGACGACCATTGGTCATTACAGGAAGGCGTGGGATCAACTCCTATTTTCTTCATGTGTGACCAGCTATGGGGAAATGGCGATAATCCCCTCAAGATTAGAAAGGAAGGAGACATCTAATGAAAGAATAAGCCACTATCACGAAAAGGTGATTAATCGACCATACAGTCCGAGGAAATTGTCTAGTGTGCGATAGAATTTATCCTGTCGTTTAGGTTAATGAAAAGATTAGTCTTTTATTATTCCGGGATCTCTGCTGTATGCATGCTTTATTTATTTAATTATTAGTAAAGTTGAAAGAAAAATTTTACAAATTCAATCTCAGGCTTTTTCTAAAAAAATGGCTGTGTATATTTTGTGGTTAATAAAATTCAATATTTAAATTATGTTAGTCGGCTTTAAGCATTATTCAAATTTTTAAATTATTTTTTTATTATGTTTATAAAGTTTTACTTATATTTATTAAGTTTATTAATTAAGTTTAATTATCTTTAATCATATTTAAATTATATAATTTAATTATATTTATTATTTTTATTATTTTTATTTATACTTA
>JAPMOQ010015914.1:5515541-5541574 GCA_026543055.1 Argiope trifasciata
TATAATTTAATTATATTTATTATTTTTATTATTTTTATTTATACTTATTTTAATTATATTTATCATTTTTATCATAATTATAATTTAATTATATTTATCATTTTGGACTTAATACTATGTGCATGTTTAATTTATTTATTTACCAATATAGTTTTGAAAAACTTTTACTGATTCAATCTTACCTCATTTACAAAAAAGAGGGTGTATTTATTTTAATCTTAATAAAATTAAATATTTAAATTATATTTGCTGTATGAGTACAGTTTACTTTATTTACATATGAAACTGGCCAGCTACATGGCTTAAGGGTATCACTCTTTCCCGTGATCTGGCTTGAATCGCAGTTCGGGCTTGGTTATTTTCTAGGCTCATTTTTTCTGTAAGGTCTGTTAATGTGCTTCTTGGTTGTAGGATTGTGCAACTGAATGTATTTGTCTTATTCATATGATCTAGAAGTTAGACTACTGTCCTAGAGTGTTCAGGGACCTTTATCCCCAGAAGCTACGTCATACTCGACTTAAGTCACTGGCATTTCGTCATTGGACTTATAAATTGTCATAAATAACAACATGTGGATCTTTATTATCAAGTCTTTCCCAAATCCAGTTTAATAGGTATTAAATTACTGCATATTTCACATTTTCCTACAATAAATAAGTTTTAAATGTTCTAGATTTTGATTACGGCTAACTTTACATAAAAATAAGGCCATCTTCCATTTCAGCATAAATATAACAAAAAATCAAAATAAATTAAATATTCTACAAGTGTTGGGCCAATATTGGCTAAAGTATTTTTTATTTACTTATTATTTTATCTTTTATTTCAGGAAATAAAATGGCAAAGGTTTTTTAATAAGTTGGAAAATTAGCTTTATAGTAATTGAATTTAGTTAAAAAAATTATATCATTGTGTAAGTATATTATACGAAAACTATTATTAAGTGCGTGTTCAAAAATCCCCATTCACTGAAGATACATTTTTATTTAGATAATATTCAAAACAACTGAAGTTTCTTCAAAATGCTGAAGAGAATATTGAGAGTAAATAGCTAAAAATTGAATACAGACCACTACAGATTTAATAAAGTATAATTTAAATTCAATATTTTCAAGGGTAACAAAATACATGTTAAAATATGAAATTAACAATATTAACCTAATATGAAAATAAATCAAAATATAAATAATATTAACCTTAATGAGAATAATATTGAGTTTAAATAATATTAGCCAAGTGGTTTTTCTGTACTTATATAATGTTGTATGAAGAAAAATTGTTTGTTACTCTACTCTCTAATTTGATTGGTCAGTATCAAGACATTATATACGCACGCATACATTTATACACGTATATAATGGACTTCCTTCCATTATCACTTAACAAATTCTCATCTTATGCGTCACAAAATTATTTAACGCAAGTATTCGAATGTAGAGATTCCTGGCGGAGAGTTTTCTTTGAAAAATTGATTCTACTCAAAGAGAAAAATGACTTACATTATCGCTAGCTTCCGATTTCCGGAAATAAAAAAAGTAGAAAACAAACTGGAAAAAGCAAGCACACTATCCAAGATGGATTCTTTTTCTGTTCCCCATCAACTAGTGCTTATTTTCTATCATTTACGTAGAAAAGGTGACCTTTAGAAATGCTGAATGCTATGAAATGATTGCAGTGTCGGATTGTTATAGTATGTAAGTAATGAAAATCATCTTCATTTGTTCCATATTGTTCAATTATCTCCATTTTTACCATATGTTGGGCGCTTACGATGGGAAATGTTAATTTAAAACAAACTTTCAGAGAAATATTTTTGGTTGATTTTCAACTATAATATGTATTAAACAAAACTAGACGCGCATGAATTTCTTTACAAAAATAGCTAATTTATATGCAAAATAAACAACATTTAAATTATTTGAATACATTTTAGAAATAGCATTAAAATGTTTAGGTAGTGTAGGATTATAATTAGTTTCGATACCAGTTGTTCGAACATAGCGCATTAAATTTCAGCGAAAGAGAAGGTGAAGGTTGGTTCACCCTCTAGCTACATTTAACCCACAGCTCTCTATTGTCTATTGATTACATAGGGGGGATCGCTTTGAAATAAGCTTCATTACGGCACCAGCGCCATCTTGCGGAATATAATTCCTGGCATAAAATATTAATTGAAGATGCTAAATTTTGAGGATAATTAAAAGTTGCTATTTCAAATCATTTGTAAATGAAGCATTTTCGACTTCAGACAATAAATAAAAAAACCCTTTTTTATATTTTGTAACTAATAAAAGGACATCAAATATGTTAAATTCTTATTATAGACACCAAATAGTAATATGTGTTTATTTTTTTCTTATTCCCACTATGTTTTTCATAGAAACGGAAAGCGTCACCACTAGAAATTAAAAGAGTTCCAATTCTAAAATAAAGTTACTTATGTAATTCAATATACAATCCAAATTCTCTAGAATATTTTGCTTCCCTTTAAAATTTATTTCCCATTTAATCAGGGAAAAGAATGTGTAGTAAAATTTACGCTGGAACATAAATTTTACTACTTTTTAATTTCTTGACAAGGAAAAAAGAAGCAGAAACATGAATTCCACAGTGAGCAGATTATTTTCATTTCTTTTTCCTCCTGCCTCAGTTTATAAATCTTTTCAAAAGCGAAATTAAGCTCGAACGTTCTCATATTTTAACTCTGATCCTCGTTTCTTACTGTTAACAAGCACTAATACATGCCAATTATACAACAGCTTGCTTTCCATTTAAAAAAAAAAATTAATTCCCAACGGAGTGCTGTAATTTGTTATTCTAGATTTTAAAGTTTTTTATAAATATTGTCTTTGTTACTTTAAAAATTCTTTTACTCCACAGTAATAATCATTAATGGCTAAATGATAGTTAGTTTGCTATTTAATCTCTCAATAAAATGTAGCGGTGTTCTGCTGAAACTTTTTTTAAAAAAAGAAAAGATTACTGAGTAGACAAATTTATGTGGAACAACAAACTTGAATATGCAGTTAAAATAGCTGATAACAATGTAAGGATTCATTAAAAAAGCAATGAAATTGCTAACATTCCCCTCTAGAGGTATTAAAGTATGAATGCAAAATTTTTAGGGAATATAAGAAAGCTCAGACATTAAGCATTATTGTATCTATATCTAATGTAGTATTGTATCCATATGTATTTAATTTCCTTCCCCTATATAACGGTATTCTGTTGGAAAATATGCATTACATAAAATATTCAGCTGGAATCTTTATGCAACTAAGCAATTTATGCAAAACGAAATCAAATTTGCTCATAGTTAATAGCTAGATTGCTTTTTATTTAAATGAATGCTATCTAGAAATTCCATCTTCCATTTTAAAAATTACTTAATGTATTAAATTAATTCTACAAATATAAAAAAATAGTAATTTTCTTCTCTCAATTAATATTCTTAAAGTAATCACATCTTATATAATGGATGATCTTAATACTCTAGTTTTTTTTATCTGATCTTTTATTAACAGTGATTCTGTCGAAGTGCTAAGTGGAAGGGATATCCAGATTACAAAGAGTCTAGTTTTTCATCTTGCGTTTGATTAAACATAGTAAAGAAAATGTATATACAGTGAATCTGAATAGAATTAGCCTTTTTCTTTTGGGAACTGACATGATTTTTAATCTTGAACAACATTTATTAAATTAGAAAAATGTTTTAGAACCTACATGGAATCAACTACAAACATAACTTAAATTTTTAACAGTTAACTTTTTTAACGGAATTATGTTACATATTAATAAACAGAGAAATGTGAGCAAAGCATATGATTTGGAGTTCGGTCGTTGTTTATAAGAAATAACGTTTTTGTAAACAACGACACTTAAGAAAGAAAGTGTGTATAGCACAGAACTAAGCTTGTCATTCTATTAAAAATGCAATGATTAGTGTGTTAATTATTGCTGCTGAATATATTTACTTATTGGTTTAGGGTTTAGTTCCCCTTACAAACATTATGGAAGCGCATTCCTGTGCTGTTGAAAGTTAAGCAAAAACATATCTTGTTTGCTTTGCAGTTAAGGAATGTAGATTTTCACGTAAGCGCGAACGATCTGTAGCTCGCGAGAAAAAGCTGAGCACATTTATTTTAACGATCACGCTGAAATCTTGCTAGTTTCTTGTGAAATTAATATATGAAGAATATTAATTTTTATTATCTTTAAGAAATATTCGTTATAGTGATATGGAATTACTTCTCGGAAATTGTTTATAAATGAGAAGGGGCTCGATGTGAATAAATTGTTGACTGGTCAGGAAATTTCTTAATTTTTCTTGCATAGAAGCTTACACTTTTTTGAAACAGAAACACAGGGTATGTGCTTTGGGGCAGTGCAGAAATACGTTATAAGGAAAATGACATCTATATTTGATAATTATATATATTGATATTAGATTGATAACATCCATATGATTTATGAGTTCATTCTCTGATGCAGACAAAGAAAGCACCTTCCTATTTTTTTCAATAAATTAAATAAATTATATAAAATTTGAGAGTATTTTCATGAGAATAATCATCGTTATTTCAATATCAAACACAGTATCAAGTACAAATCCTGTCTACTGCTACGTTCAGTGGTGACGGTGTGGTCGACTGTATGCAAGATGAAGAAGTATCAAGTATAAATATATCTCATCGCTGATAATTCAAGGTATTTGAAAACAAATATATCTTTGACCTATTATATTGATCCGAATATCGCTTGTCAGAAAAATAATGTTTTAAAGGCTTTTCTAATTGACAATGGCAGTCATAAAAGCATCTTAAGCAATAATCTATCAGAACACTGAAAGTGTAATCAAACAACCATCAATCAGCCCTTCTCTTCCCCATCATCTTATTACGCATGTTAGTTCTGAGAACAATTTTCTAAACATATGGTCGATAAATACTCCTTGGTACGCAAGCATAAGCATATAATGAAATGTTATCATGAAAAGGCATCTTAATTTCATGGTCAATAGAATTTCATCAATTAATATTCATGCGCTAGTGAGAATAAAAATATTAATTCAGCATTATGCAGTATCTGAGTTTTGGATAATATGATTTTCATAATGATAGAGCGCTCATGAATGAATTTCCGGAAATCCAAATAATGTAAGAGTAATGAGATTCTAAACATGTGTATTAGCAAAATTTGTCTGTGTATGTGTGTGTGTATTAAATGATCATTAATTGCATGTTTCATATTCAATTTTAAATTATTGATACTTAATAACTGAGAATAAAAATTTATGAAATAAAGCTATAATTTGGAAGGTATACGCTATCCATCTCCTGAATCACATTTGTTTTATTGTATTCGTCAAACGTGTCATGTAAAAAATGATTCGCTAGATTAATATTCAAATTTGCGTGACATATATATTTTTTTCTTCCATTTTACTTTCCCCTACTCTTATTTTATTTCCTGTAAAGTACTTGGGAGGGGTTGGTCTTTTCCGCAAATCATAAAATTATATAATTTGCCTCATCAAAGAATATAAGAAATTGTTCAAAGGAAAGTGCACATGAAGAGCAAAAGGCATTCAGTAGTCTACACAAATATAGATTTATTCGAGGATCATTTTTTCCTCATCATTGATCAGTAAAGTCTGGAATCTTCGTTTCTTTGAAAGCAGAAATTTAACTTTTATTTTTAAGCTTTCCTTCAGGGATATTATAATATTCAAAGGACTTTATATTTGTCATTTCTTTATTTAACCCCGTAGACACAGAAAATTACAGCTCTGTTTCAATGTACCTTTAATATCTATGATTTTTCATCTAAATCCAATTCCGTCTAGGCTTTTAAAACATGTAAAAAATATTGAAAATATACGATTTAAAAAAGCTAATGAGAATTTTTATAAAAATATAAAATTCTAGATTAGTAAATTGAAACACATTTAAATCCAAATACCCGGTGCAACTTTATCAAGTTATAATATAGCTAAAATTATAACATATAGTGAAATGTAATACATTTTATATATTAACCGAGTTACAGTACATCGTCAGAAATTGTAGCGCAGTTGGTAGTGAAATTTCGTCCCTTCAAATTTGACTGCAGGGTGGATGCCTAAACATTTATTTTCTAATGGCATCTCTCGTTTCTTTATATTGTTTATTCAGTTTGTTATTTTTAACAAATTTAAATATCTATGTTAAATGTCCCTGTATCTTTTCGAATCTGGAAAGCTTTATATGCTTCATCTATTATTGTAATAATGAGTTCTGTGTATATACATTCTCAAGATTTGTTAAATTTGCTTTTCATTCTAGCTTAGATGACAAGTTTCTTTAGTTCATTTCTGCTACAACATCGTTAAATAGAAATGTAGCTTGAATTTAATCAGAAATAATGTTATGTCGAGTTAAAAAAAAAAAAGAAGTTAACCAATATGGGAGTAAATAAACATGCAAATAAATGCAAATAACTTATTCGTGTAACTTGAAAGGAATGCGGACACATTTGTTAATATGTTAAAAACTGAAAGGAATAAATTGCCATTTTGATGCTTAAGCATTGTGAGGCTTCAACAACTCATTACCTTCACATTTTAAGGCTTCAAAAATTTGTTTCTTTTACATTTTGAGTCACCAAAAACTTCAAGAAAAAACAATATCATGTTCTCACATGATAAAAGTGGTAAATCGCCAATTTGAAGCTTCAACAATTTGTTTCCTTCACATTTTCCGGCTTCAAAAATTGTCGCCACCGCATTTTGAGGTTTCAGCAATTATTACCTTCAAATTTCGAACTTCAATTATTCAAAACATCCTAACGAAAACAGGAACATGTTCTCACATTATAAAACTCTAATTAAAGCTTTTAAACAATTGTTAAAGTTTATACATACAAAAAAGTACCATTGTGTGTGTTTTCTGTGCTATGAAATTATTGACATCTCTAATTTTTGACTGAAAAATTATGTAGGAACTAAATATTATGTATTTCAAATGGGGATGAAATTAACACAAGCGGTAAAGTTGAATTTTCATGCTTTTAAATGAAACTTTTCTGAAGCAGCTTTGCATTGCGTTTCGCTATTAAGGAAGTTGATGCATTATTTTTTGTAAGTTTGGAATGGTATCCAGTGCTTTTTAATACCTTTAAGTTCCTACGGATTTTTTCTTTTTTTCCGACACTGCTCAGTAACTCTCTGTTATTTTAAAGGAACACATTTTTAAAAAACCTTCTTTACCTTTTTAGAATGAAGACATAAAGAGAATGTGAGAATGTTCCGAAATATCAAAACAGTCTTTAGTTAATGGCGCTTAAACTGATCTAATAGGAAGCATTCTACCAAAATTTTCTCAATAGCTAAGCAAAAGTTAACTTTCATATTACAATTTATCTAAACTTATAGTAAAGCTCAATGTGTGTGTGTGTGTGTGTTGGCGCTTTACAGCCCAGACCATTGGACCTACAGTTACTGAATTTGGTACATGTATACCTTGGAAGTCGGGAATGTGCACCTCGGAGTCCTGTTTTCGAATTTTTAATTAGAATTTGAATTAATTAAAATTAAGAGGAATTTCGACGTTTTTCTGCTATAACTACCGAAAATATTACTGCACAAAGCTAATTTTTACATCAAGTTAAAAAATTAGCTTTCTATTGGTACTAGGATTTTAACATTTAACTTAAATTTCTATTTTTAAAGAAATTTTTTTAACATTTTTTTAATAATATACTTCAGACAAAACAATAAAATTTTAAAACAAACGATAAATAATGAACGAACAAAGAGAAAAAATAGCTTTTATTAAAATGCTGCCATCAAATTGAAAAATAAATTAACTATGACTGCAAATTAAATCGAAAAAAAATGTAACTTTCAACACGTGATTGGATGAAATTAAATAAATATTAAATGTTATGTTTTCTAAAAAGTAAATACAAGACAAAGTTTTCTATGATCGTATACAATATCTATATCATTAATTTAGTAAATCACCATTTTGTTTTTGTTAAACATGTTTGAATTTATACAGAATACGCATTTAAATTCGTGCCAAATGGATAATGTGTAATTTGCCTGCATATTATCTACTGTAAACTTGGTTTAAATAATTACAATAATAATAATAACAATTACATTTTATGTAACTTGAAACAAAAAATGCGTTAACAATAATTGTTCGATTTTTTTATACTTTGCTCTGTGAGTTATATTTAACAAAATATTTTTACTAATATTTTAAGCAAAGTTGTTACATCTGTCTTCTAAGCAATCATTAAAATTGACTGATTTATATAAAAAGGAATATTACCATTATTCATCTTCTAGATCTTTTCGTCCATCATCTTAAAAAAAATATACCATTTCAGGTCAATCAATATCAGGAATTACTCCAAGGCTGATATCAAATGAATATGTGTTTGCGTATATGAATGAATGTGTGTGTGAGTGTTAATGTTCTACACATCAGACAATATGATCTAAAGATACATCACTTAGTATGTATAGATGTTTCAATTGCCAAATCGATTAATTCCATAAAACAAGAAGTTGAGAAAAATGATAAAATATTATATGTTGTTTTTTAAAATTATTTTCAAATTTTTAATTTGAAAATACGATGTAGACTGTATTATTGCAAACGCCTATTTGATTTGACGACATATAGAAAGTATAAGATGGTATATACTTGGAGTAATTGTTATTATTGTTACAATTTTTTCCTGATTGGGGGAGGTAATCGATTTGGCATGTGATAGTAAATTATTGATTTAAATTCAGTCTTTGAATTATTCTTTTATTACTGAAAAATGCCATTATATAAACATATGTTTAATTAAAGAGTTAGCACAAATGAATAATAACTATTATGTTACTCGTGCCTAATATTACGAGTATTATTACATTGTTTCAATTGCATTATCATCATTATAAGTGATGTCATTTTCTTTAGCTGTATTTGAGCTTCCATCCTGTCGATTTGTCCATAAAATTTTATAATGCTCGTGTTTAAATAGGAGGAATAAATTTCAACAAGTCCGTCATATATTTTCTTTTGTCACCCTTTTGCCTGTTGGATACAACAAAGGCTGGATCACATTTTTCAGAAATAGTGGTCTAAGTGCCACACTTTTTCGTATATTTATGGCGCTAAATTTGGTTAAAGTCATACTTAAATTGTATCAGATGGAGTTTCAACTTTTCTGATTTTATCCAGTGCATTTTGAGCCAATTTACTGGTATCCTTGTAATTGATGCCTTTCTATTATTGATAGAATTTTCTAAAGTACTTGTAGAAAAAAAGTCCTGATGGGTCATTTGAACCATGTGAAACGGTGCTTTCTTTTTACAGGTTTTTATTATATTATACCAATCATCTGGCGAAAAAATATTCTGAACCTTTTTTGCTTGAGGTTTGATGATACCAAATTGCAAATCATTAGGCAAGTAGCTGGGGAATAATTCCGTAGGAGAGGAAAAATAGTGCTGCTGGTTAAATAGATTTTTATTATGATATAAATACATTATAGCATGGAGTTAATCAGATTGGCTTCTGACAAATTATTTATTATTCAATGGCTAAAACGATTTTGTCATTTAGTGGTGTTAATACTTAGTATTAGAGAAATTTGTTTGGAATATGTAAAGTTGGGAGCTAATAAAGTGCTTTGATATTAAAAGTTAATAAAATTCCAAAAATAGAGTTAATAGATTTGGCAAGTGAAGCATTCCTATATATATTTACTTTGGGCTATGAAAAAACATACCTAGAAGGATTTGTTTCAAAACTTTAATTAAAATTAAGCTGCCATTCGGAATTTTTTTGCTGTAACCTCTAAAAATATTGCAGTATAAAACTGTTTTTTTTTAATCCTTTTAAAAATGACTTTTTTTCATTTATATCAATGTTTAAAATGAATTCAGTTTCTATTTTTAAAAATGTAATCATATTTTCCAACAATTAATTTCTTATGAAAAGAAAGTAGATTTTAACCAGCAAGAGCACGTTTTGAATGCATCAGCGAAAAACTACAACTGAATAATTAAACTAACTCTTATTGCAAATTAAACCGAGAAAAGTGTGATGTTCAGTATGTGTTTAAATAGAAACGTAATGTTTTCTATAGTGAATGTTTGTAATGTAATGTTTTCTATATAAACGCAATGGCTTCTATAATGATATGAGTTACGTGACTTTCGAATTTTTGAATTTTTAGTATATCTGGCTGAGAAATTATAAAGAGAGCAAGGCACATATGTATTTAATTGAAAATTTTAAAACGCATTACTCTGGGTGAATCAACTGGTTGCCAAATTCGGCTAGTAAATATATATATCAACTTCAAGCTTAATTCACCAAAATAATACATCACATTTTTTAAAAAAAATATTAGTGAAAATTATATTAAAAATGTGCCAAGATAAAAACAAAAGACTTCACGTTTGTTTTCGGACTGTGGCAGCCTTCTTATTCGAGGTTCATTTTAGCTATAAATGCGCTCTGAGTTAAATGGACGTTTATTCCAAACAAGCCATAACGATTTGTTGACATATTAAAAAAAGGCTATTCAAGTTCAGAATATCTCGCGCTCATTTGTTCCTACTTTCTGCCTTCCTGTTTAGCACCTGCATAGCGTTTAGTCATCTTTTAATAGGTAAAAAAATAATAAAAATTCAAACAGTTCTTTTAATTATAAAGAATAAAAATCGTTAAAGATGCGTTGATTCTTTCATTAACTTATTTTGTACTTTCGTCAAAAAATGAATTGGCATCTTTTAATTATTTATTGTGGATCTTCTCAAAATTGATGTGAAGTGAGGATGTTAACGGAGAGAGGAAATATATGTTCCAACCGACAAACTGATTAACAGAGTTAATTAACTAATATCTTGAATTTTTCTCAAATAGAAATCGAGATTTCTTTTGTAATTATATTCAGCAACCCTTTTTATATGTGTGTATCAAGTTTTTATTCTGAAATTTCAGTATTTCTTCAGGTACATTTAATTTCCTGGCTGAAAATTCTTTCCAAAAGAGCCTTTTTATATGCATGTATCAAGTTTCGTTTTCTGAAATTCCAGTATTTCTTCAGATACATTTAATTTCCTCGTTGAAAATTCCTTCCCAGAAGAGCCAACCAGCCGGAAACCGTA
Source organism: Argiope trifasciata (assembly GCA_026543055.1). Taxonomy (NCBI): domain Eukaryota; kingdom Metazoa; phylum Arthropoda; class Arachnida; order Araneae; family Araneidae; genus Argiope; species Argiope trifasciata. The sequence continues at coordinate 5,526,703 of JAPMOQ010015914.1, forward strand.
AATTAAAGAAATATCATTTTATTGACGGCAAATAAGGTTTACTAGAGTTTATAAATCATTGGAATTTGGAATATTAAGCTATATAACTCATATTTATACTTAATAATGCTATAATTTTTCAAAATATTAATATAACTTTTGTTCTTATTTGAATATTCAAGAATTTTCATTATTTTTCTAATCAGTTCATTTCTTAAGCTTTTTAGTTTATATTTCTCTGTAAGAAATCATTATATATCGCATTTTTGTGATATTTAATATATATAATCGGAAATAAGATATTTAACACTTTTTTTATTCACTGATTGATGAAATAAAAATGCCATTAATACTTTTTAAACCAATGGAATTATTGATGCCTATTAAAAGGAATAATTTAATTGGATAGAATATAACTGAATTTCATTAGTTATTTTTCTATAATAAAGTACTTTTTGTAGTTAAAAAATACTTTACTTACTTCATGTTCCAAGAAAATGTTAAATCTAAATATATATATATTAATACTAAAATACATATTACATAAATATAATGTAAAATAAAAGTAAAATTTATCAACATCATATTATATGATTAGTTATGTGATATTGCAATGTATAAGAAATACATCGATATATGACAATCACAACATTATATGTTAATCTCAAACTATCTCTAGTCTTCATTTTTGTAATCCATTTTCTACGGTATTCTTCCACATTTCTACGCTTTTAAATTTCCTTCAAGTTGAAAGAAAAATTCAAAACATAGCATTGCTAGACAATTGCTCCCTTTAGGGTTTTCATGTCCAAGACGATATATTTGAAATCTGTTCATTGACAAAAGATCTTCAGGAGTGTTTGGAACTGTCTCTTGATTTGTCTTTGTTTACTTAACCTTTACCATTTTATTTATTTCTTTATGTTCTTTCAATTCCAATTCCAAGAAACAGTTCAAAAATATCTTCCATATTGCCTAGAGCATCTTTAGGAACATTTGTATTGTTTTAATTTTCAAAGAATTTCACAACCCAGGCAATACATGCTATCACACAATATTATTCAATATTGTGTGATGTTATATTATTTCATTTAATATTCATCAATATTATAAAATGTTTTTAATTTCCATACAATATTGTACTATATATGTATTCTACTAGAGAAAGAAAAGGAAAATCTGGACATTTTTTTAAAAAAAATATCATTTTATGATGTCAGTGATAGATTAGATTCACATGAAAAATATTCAGAAAAACAGAACATTAAAAAAAGAATCTAAACTTCGAAGAACTTAAACACATGTATAAATTACTTTTTATTCCAGTTTTATGTTTTCCATTTCTAAAATTTAGAATTGAAAGATTGGAAAATCTGTCTTTAAATGTTTTTGAGTAAAGACCAGAAATATATAACTTGCCAATATTATTCTAATTTCCATTTGTTTAAATGCGAGCATTTGTATATAATTCATAAATCTTCATATTTTATACTTCAGTTGCTGATTTTGAAGATAAAGTAAACAGGCAAAGAAAGGAAACATGAAAAAAAAACATGAAAGCTTAAAAAAATCTTAGCTTTATAATTTTGCTTTTAAATTAATCTATTAAGATCCTAACTTTTTATATCGTCATATATTCCTTTTTTACAAATTTGGTCAAGAAACAGTAATATATTATTTAGTCATTAAAATTAAAACAAATACAAAGTTTTTTTTTCAGCGATGACAAAAGAATGTGAGTTAATAAAATACGAGGCTGTTTAAATTAATTCCTAGAATTCTGCTAAGATTGCTTTTCGGAAACTCAAAATCTATTTATTTAAATTCAATTCACTTAAAAGCATTTTAATAATCTTTCAGAAAGAATACACTAAATGGGGAAATGATGATAAAAGGAAATATTTACGATTCATTATTAATTTGTTATGAATGTGACAGAGAATTTTTCTTTCCATATTCTAAATTAAAAGTTAATTAAACTTCAATTAAAATTTAATTTTATCATTCATACATTCATTGACATTTCAGAGAATTTCCTAATTAAATTCGAGAAATGCCTTTCTTCTAGGAAAAATTATTAGAATTTTTTTTTCATTCTGAACGATTTGACTTTGGAATTAATTCCTTAAAGGTATTCTTTAAACAATGGTGAAATATTTACCGAATCTATTTAGTTAGAAATATAAAAGTGGACTAAATTTTATGCGGATATTATTTATTTTGTTGTTTAATAAATTTAGAGAGCCATCACCGCTTATTTATTAAAATATCTTTTCAAGTTTTCCAGATCTAAATATGAAATGTGGCATAATTTATTGCTATCAATATACAGGGGGTTATAATTAAAGTTCCATTTTGAAATGGTCATAAAATTAAAACTAATAACTGGTAATAATTCAAAGGAAGTTTTGGAAATTCCATATCCGCCAAAACTAGTTCAAAAAATCACCACCAAGTATAAAATGCCGCTGTATTTAGTATTGTAAATCAAAACAGAACATGAAGACAATAATTTAAAATATGTTTATTTGGTTCTGAAAAGTGTTACAAAGCATTTTTAACGCGTGTTACTCTTAAAAATATTGTTTATGGGGATAATCGAACCATTTGGTAGAACTGAAAGTATAAAGTATAACGCTAAGTATAAACTTTGCTGAAATCTCTGAACTAAATGCAAGATTTTCTGTGAGAAATAATAATCATGGTATAGCCGTTGTCTAGTAAAAGGACACCATTTCATCGTGTACACTAGTACAATTACGGTACAGACTTTCTGCGAATGGATTCTATTTGAAGTTTCATAGAAATATATAAATATGGCCGTTATACAAAATTTTCATTATCTGACTTAAATTTTTTACAAGTTAAACTTTTATGAAGAGAAAGCACAGACATAAAGAATGTCAAAAATGCGTTATTTTGGAATAGGAAGGTTTGAGACGTGAGATTCTTCAAGATCTCGAGATCGAATTTTTTGATGATTACTATATTTTCTATACACTTCCTACTAGTCAAGAGTAATGAGCTATGATAAAATTGTCTCGTTCGAGTTACCTGGTACTGAAAGACAATGCTTTATTTTGCAAACCTTTCGGAATTCAGGCTTTAGAGTTCGTATAAAAGGATAAAAGAAAGTGTCAAATGTCGTGGAGCAAATTGAACTTCCTATGATGTAGTTTTTCAAAATCGCTTTTAACAAAAATACTACATTTCCATGGATAACAAAGTTCCTTTTGATCTGTTCTATACCTCTACTAGTTTCAAAAAAGCTTAGTGGTTTTATAAGTATAATAAATTTTAAAATTTTCAATAAATCAAATTTCAATATTTACTTATTCATAAAAAATATTACATTTTTATGATGTAGAAATAATGTTTTTTTTACATATAAAATTTTTAAGCAGTTATTAAAAACAAGGGTCTTCTTTTTTAAAGTCTATTATAATTAATCTGCATTGTAAACCAAAAAATATAGATGAATTTTAATTTTAGAAACTATTTAAAACCTTTCAAGGAAAAAATTATATAATTAAATGTTAAGCTTTTTTTATTGTAAAAAAAATAATTTGTATGCATTTAAAATCAGCTACAAAATGTTGGACTATTTTTCATGCCATTATATGCGCATTTAAAATCGTAAACATAAATGGCTTCATAAAATTTAAAAGAAATTCCCCTTTTTACAGTTTCATGACCAAAAATTAAAATTTTAATTCTTAAAATTAAGAGCAAAATTTGAATAATAGCTTTTTTACAACATTTAAACAATATTTTCAATAGAAATAAATAAATAATAATTATTATTAATATTACTTTTTTGTTTACACAACATAGAAAAATTATTGAAATCGTAGAAATAAACTCAATATTTTGACGAATTTTGACATTTTTCCACCTCTCTAAGTTCAAAAAATACATTTTTGGCATTGTGTCATCCGCCAGTGAACAAAATAAGTTATATTGTTCACATGATTTTAGCTTGCTGTATAAAATTTTAACGCATCTTTCACATCAAATTTTTCAGTTAAACAGTTCAGAACAAAAAATAACACGTTAACAACCAAACGAAGAGAAATTATTCAATAATAATATGGTACACATGTCTGGCATCTAATGTGCAGATGCCCTTCAAATGAGAAACCAAATCCTTTAAAGAGTTACCCATGACCATCTATCGAACTATTAGTTCGTTAGTTATATTAACTTCCTGTTCTTGGGACGGCAAATAATAATGTTGATCCACAGTTAGGTAATGAGAACGCAACCTGAGCATGCACCATCTTTGCAACACATCCATTCCACATCAATGGAACTTTTGGCTCAGTTAGATTTAACGTGCTCTAGACCCTCTTTGGTGGAATCTGATTTCAAACCTGAATTTCTCCTGTTATGAAGTCGAGACCTTACCACCATGCAACCTCAGCCCTTTTTTTAGGACTAATTTCGCAAATTTGCAAAAGGGAAAACTGCATGACTCAATGATTTAGATACGCGAAAATTTGCATCTGATATCGTGATTTCAATTGCAATTGTGTGTCGAATTTCGTTTCAACCGGTTCAAAAAATGGATCAAAAACAAAAATTCATTTTTCGAATATTATTATCTGAGCGACGGGGATTGATGTCCAAAAAATTCACATGATAGATACACTGAAAACGCTATATTTATGCCAAAGATCAATAATCTGTTGTTATTGCTTGTAAATACGAAACAGTCCACTCTTTTATGCTAGGGAGGGAATTAAAATTTTTACTAGCGAGTACACGACAAAGTCCTAGCAAAAAAAGTAAGAATATCATATTATATTCAGGTATTATAATTCATTCATACATTTAATTCTAGATTTTATTAATAGTTTCCTTTGCATTACTGTTTCACCATGAGTTATTATTTTTTAAATTTAAAACGATTGTGTTTTAATCTATAAACCTGAATGAAGCATAATATTTCAATGTTAGAATTTTCTAAGAATTTTTTTAAAAAGTGTAACAATTTCCGATTTTAGAAATTATTATCTTTATGTATATATAGCTTTATATTACCACTAAGGGAAAAACTGCAACTGAAATTTAACCTGTATTCACAATCGCTGGAGGGAATTAAGCCATGTCTTGAATGAAATTGGTTCTGATATCTCCCATTTTAACGCATTTATACTGATGAAAATTGACAGTATCCCTGGTACATGTCTTTTTTTTTAATTTTTGGAATGAGCTACAAAATCAGAACTTAGGCTGTAAGAAAATGTATATTTTGTAAACACGAAATTTCTGATCATATACGTCAATCGTAATTGTTTATAAAAATAATTAAAAAAATTGCTTCGTTTACTAAGTCTTGCTGAGGATACACTATTTAAGGTTACTTGTTTAAGATCATTTTTCATTTAAATTTATTTGAGTAAGATATTTGAATAATTTGAGTTGAAATAAGATCTTCAGCTATAAAATACATTTGTATCAAAATTTCAAATCTGGTTTCTTAGGCCACTTAAGAGATTCATTTTAATGATTTTTTTGTGAATCAAAATTGTTCTTAAGATGACATTCAGCTCATAATGTGAAGTGCAGAAAATTAAAAATTATTATCAAAATATTAACACTCGACATCAGATAATATAAGAATAATATAAGTGCAAAAATAATTTATTGCTCTACAATACTGCTTTATTATATTAATCAGATTGTGGATGAGTTTTTAATTGTTATGTATAAACACTTTCTTCGCATGCTATTTAAATTATATTTTTTAACAGTTATGTCGTTTAGAATATTTTATTTACTGTCATAAATGCATTAGAATTATCTTCTTAACTGTTTGGAGCATAATTTTAAATCAAATATTTAAATGTTACATAAAATCAATGTTTTTGGGTAATATAAAATCAAATATTTACATTTTGAAAGATGTTTATTATTTGCTTAACCCTTTAACTGTTTTATTTTCTTTACCGTCTAATAAGATGGCGCCTTCTATTTTGGGAATATTTTCCTATTTTTGTTCGAATGGAAATTCATTGAATACTTGGCTAATCTATGTATTCGAAGTAATTTTAATATTGAATTATAATTTTTATGAATGGTTTATTTTTGCTTACAACGATCAAAATTCGATAAATCGATGCACGTATAGCACTCGGGAATAACAGTTAAAGGGTTAATTTATTTTATTTGAAAACTTTTATATAAAATTAGCATTTTTAAAATTGCAATGTTCTCTCTAAAAATAAATATTTTCATGAATAAAAATAAATAAATAATATGAACATTGTTATGTACTTTATTTTAAAAATTGCGTTAAAATAGGAGCAAAAAAGTGCCAAAAAAATCTGGCTTTTTTATTCTAAATATCAAAATGAGAATTATTTGTAGCAAATTAAATGTACTTTAAACATTTAGTTTAGTTATATTAACGTCCAGTTTGAAAGCAACACGAGGGCTATTTTGGGATGGACCTCGTAAATTTGAACCATGGTCAGATGACGAGCACGACACCTGAGCTGGCACCCCCCTCTCCACACCAGCGGGAGGGCGTTTGGCCTGACAGATTTAACGTGCAAGAGACCCCCTCACACGATGGCTCGGTGGAATTGAGTCTCGAACCTGAAACCCTCCGGTTCCGAAGTAGAGACCTTACCACCAGGCCACAACGGTCCCTACTTTAAACATTATAATTAAAAAAAGTTTAAAATTTTTAGACAAAAGAAGCTTGAAAACTATTCATAATTAAGAAGAATATATACCAAGTTATCGAAAATATCTTGGTGAATACTATTAAAAATATTTCGGTAATTTCTCATAATTTCTAGAATTGTCTGGGCACTACTTTTTCACTTGTGTTATAATATTTGAATGAAAACTATAAATCAATTATTGAAATGTTGTTAAAATCAACTGTTAATGATCAATAATATAACAATTTTATAAACATATTCTTTTATTTAGATACAAAAAAGGAACTTCCTATTTTAATAAATTTTGCTTATCAATTTTTGCTTCCAAAGATGAATTTGAGCTTACAATTCAAGTAAATAAGAGTGAAATGTGTAATTATATATTTCACTTATTTCGTATTATTTTTATTCAATAAGAACAATTAATCAATAAGAAATTTTTCTAAAATCTCTTACAGAATGCTGTATTTCCTAAACAACTCATGAATGATGGTTGAGAAAAAAAATTTCAATAGTTAATTTCAATTAATTAAAAATTTAAAACATGCAATTATATTATTTGTCACTAGATGGTTCTGCTTTCATTATCTTTGGAGATACTGAAAGCCAGCTTTGATAATATGAGATACGAAGAAACGTAGTAGTTTTTAGAGTTTGACATTCGATTTAGCATAGTGATTATGTTTCTTAAATTGAACGCAAATAAAACAGTAACTCGCTACAGTTTGAAAATCATAAAAATGCGAGATAATGAAACCCTTTTAATCATATTTTCCTCTAAAATGCTATAAAGCAAAAAATTATAGCAACAATTAATTAAATAATTAAATTATAAGCTATATTTTCAAGTATAGAAAAAATTCTTATATCTTAACATTAGATATTTTATTAAGTGAGAATGTAATTGATCATCATTATTATTAACTTGTTTCATTTTAACGTTACCATTTTTTTCTTTCTTTGTTTCTATAGTAACAAACATTATTATCTTAAGATTAGATATTTTTATAAAGAGAGGATATCATTGATCATCATCATAATCAAAATTTATTTAAATATTTAAAATTTGACAAGCCTGCGTTTTTATAAAATTTTAAGTAACTATTCAAAAATTATCGATCGTTTTTAAAATAATGTATTATTGTATTTAAGAAAAATATTCGGTGAATACTTTTTCTTCTTGAAATTAATTTGTATCTAGAATCTGGATTAAATTAATCGACTGGGAAATCAATATCTGGATTAATTCAAAAATGCAACATAAATGAAAACACAAGACTGTTGATTCATTAATACAGATTGTTATAACTATAGATTTATTTATAATTCACTTTTATTTCTATCTCAATAACAGCTGGTACCATTCTTGGGAAACTAATTTTTTACGAAATTTTTCGAGGTAGTAATAGAGGCTGATAATTTTAAAGTAGTTATCGGGAATATCTGATTTTTAAAAAATTGAAACTGAAATGCGAGGAAAACAATTGCAAAATTGTACATGCATAAAAATAAAATCACACAAGTAAAACAAAAATTATGTAAGCAGCAAATATAAAAAAGAACTATAGCTAAAATATTTAAAAAAAACTAATTTTAAAAAAATTGCTTTTCAACACTTCATTCATGAAATTATATAGATTGGCATTTTAAATTATTTAAAAAAAAATGTTGATACAGTTATATGCTGCAGTACAAATTTAGAAAGAATTTTATAAAAACTTGTTTCAGGGTTCCATGGACATGTCTTGATTCTATGTCATCGCCAAACAATTCGGAGTACAGAACGTTTTATTCGTATTGACGGAGATCATACATGAAGAACATTCCTGAACGAAATTGTTCTGACCAAATAAAACATAGACGTTGCCCAGATGTTTGCTTTCCGACTGGATCGCACAATAAATCCTTATCATGAATAGAAAAAGAAGTTTTATGGCTTGAAGATAGATTGGAGACTTTCTGGAAAAATAATATGAAATATTTTGAATAAATAAGAATTGAAATTTAAGAACTGAACTTCATTTTAAAAATCAAATAAGATACTGAATTTAGTAAAGAACATATAATAAAGGGAAAGTTTGTATTCAATAAAAATAAAAAGTTCTGAAGATGAAATTCAGAGATGATAATTCATTTTTAAATCTTTAATTATTAAATTACATTTAAAAAAATGATTTTACTAATTATATATAGGATTAATTCTAAATTGCCTTAGCTGTTTTCGGAAACGTTCATGCTTTTATAATCATATTTAAAGCAAAGTACGTCTAAATGGATGGCTATATCACTGCTGAAAAACTGTTCGGCAATGGTTTAGGAGGAATTGGAATGATCAAGATCAATGTCAGAACAATTATCAACGTTATTTGAATAAACACTTGGTATGTTCCAATTTTTTTTCTACGCTCATTAAACAAGTTGAAAAATACATCATTAGGCAGAGTGCTAGAGATTTCATTCACAAATTGAATTAAGATCCAATCAATCTGCAAATTATCATCACGATTTGGAATCGGAGCCTAAAACAATAAATCATTGGCTACGCCGTGGCTTTGAGAAAATATCTGTTTGCAAAAATCCAGTATAAAGACATTCTTTATTGTATTCTTGGGTAGCAAAGGCATAATCCAACAAGAAATTGTCTGGGAAAGTCAAATCCAAAATTTCGAATTCTAAGAGCTTTTCTGAAGTGTTTACTGCAACTAACATTTTCGAACACGGATATATATGAGAACTAGGATAACAACTTCATGGTGCATTGTGATCCATGTGCTACAATTCTTGACCCAGTGGCATTTAAAGAGCTTCCAATATATGCCCCTGACTTTGTAAAGGTTGTCTTCTTTTTGTTTTTTCGTCTCGAAGGTGATCTGGAAAAAAAATTATAGACTTATCAGGGATTCTATGACATGTAACATCTGCTCTATGACTGATCACAACATTTTTTTCCATGTTGCATTCCAATGTCTTTATCAATGTGTCAGAATTTTATTATTGCGAACGGATGTTACTTTGAGACTAAATAAAGTTTTTTTTGTTTCATTTGTTTTATAGTTTCAATCATAAAACATTGATTGGAACCATATTGCATATAACATACTATTACACTGAAATGAAATAGTAAATGCAATCACTGAAAAACAGATCAGGATCTTAATGTTTCAAAATCGGACTTTCAGAGAGATTTTCTTCATTATATTTGCATCAGAAATTCTCTGATATCAGAGAGGAATTTACAGAGTCTATTTATATTTCTTGCCAATTTTCAAATGCCACCATTTAATCTTCTTGTAATAGTATTGCCGTAAATCTAAATCTCTCTGCATAAATTATAAAACTGTAATCATGTTATTAGATTCTATGTTATTTTTATTTATTACAGTCAAGATAACAGTATTTTCTTTTCTTTCCAGTTCTATTTTGTTTATTTTGCATTTTGGGGGAAGTCAAACCCGGAAAATAGATGACCTGGTTTAATCCTAGCTCTGCAATTAAAAATATGTAAAATGCTTCACCTTGAAAGTAAAATCGCTTTCATATTTTCAGACTATTTTGAATTTCTCACAATTTTAAATACATTTTTGTATGAACTTTTTTTTAATTTCAGTCCATTAGGTATTACTTTATTGAATAAGTTGGCTTGATTTCTCAATGAATCCTCAACATTTAGTGCTGTACTTTTTCACTGATTTAAAGAATGCAAATAATGAGATTTGCAGTCATTTTAATGTTCCATCTTGTATAATGATTATTCAAAGAAATAATTTTTATCTTAAGAAATTTCGGAACTTTCCGATTATAAATTTACTTGAGTGCTATTTAGTTACTTCAATCAAACTAGTTCGCAGTGATTTCACATCATTTCAGCTATCTCAATTGAATATTGAAGAATGGTTTTTAACAAATATCAAGTATCTTAATTCCTATTGCAGAGCGGTTTTTAACAAATATCAGTTTTCTTACTTGCTGTTGACGAGCAATTTTCAACAATTATAAATTTTCAATTACCATTTAGAAAATGCTAAATGCAAAATAAATATTTTATGTACAGATTCACTTTTAACTTATGTATTTGTATTTTTTGCATACTGAAAGGATGCATGCTATTGTAATTCCTTTCTACAAAATTGATTAAAAATGGTGAGGGAATTTTTCTCAGAAATATGAAATGATTTTCTTAATGAGACTAAATTAAACAAAAACTTCTAATGTTCTTTATTTTAATTTCTAGCAATTCTGAACCAATAGCCATTGTTGACTATATTGAAACACTAGTTTGAAGATATCATATAAACGAAAATGTACAATATCCTGGGGAATGATTAGAGAAATAGGGAATGCTTTCTTGATGAGATTAAATTAAATGTCTTTATCTGTCAGCAATTTATCAGCTTATCAGTCAGTCTCTAGTTTGTCTTGTTTTTCTGTTTTATCCTTTTTTTTCCTTTGCTTTCTTCATGTGTCGCATATTCGCTTGCATAATCCCTTTTTACAAGGGTGGGGGCACATTCATACACTTCATAGCTAGCAAACAAGAGAACTGCCATATCCGAACCTGGATTCAAATCTGGGACACCCAGATCACTTCGAAGACGCGCTGCCACTATGCCAGGACTTAAGCCATTAAATTAAATAAAACCTACTACTGCCAGTATTTTATTTTAATTTCCGCCATATAGAAATCTTGAATCAATGTCCATTGTTGATTGTACGGGGCAATAGTTTGAAAATATCGTAGAAACGAAAATGCACCATGTGGTTGTGAATGATTAAGGAAATAGGAAAGGATTTCTTGATGAGAAAACATTAAATGAAAACTACTAATGTTAGTACTTTATTTTCATTTCTAGCATCTAGCAATCCAAAACCAATAGCCATTGTTGACCTTATTGGGGAAATTGTTTAAGATATCGTAGCAATGAAAATGTGGTGCTTGAAGATAGCAATGGAATTTTTTAAAAAAAAAATAGATAACTTAAATTTCCTACAAAAAAGAAGCTTAAACATTTGATTGGACAAGGCAACAATTTGCAATTAAAAGAATCGCATTCATTATAAATAATAGGCTTGTAGAATTACCATGAAACCAAATACATATCACCCCTGTAGTAAAATAAATTCTTTTCAGATAACCGTATGCGAACTGCTAAAAATATTCACGGCAAAAAGTCAGAATTGATTACACATTCTTGTCCAATCGATTCGATTGATATCCGTTTTGTTGAAACGCAATTTCTGATTGGTGCTTCTAAAAATGGGGGAAAAACTCATTTGTATCAGATGCCTAAGATTTGCGGTGGTTATTAGATAAATAATCGAAAAAATGCAATATTTGGAATAAAGATTTCTTCTCGTTACTTTAATTCTGTTCTGACAGCTCTCATATTGGAAGATGAAATTAGTTTTATATACATATTTTTTAAATTTTTTTTATGAGGGTTATATCTGAAGTCTTTGAAATTATTTACTAGTTTACAAGGTGACTCATAAAATATAAACGTGTTGAGCTTTAAAGGATTCTTCTAATTTTTAAAGTTATTTTTTTAGACTTAAGAAAAGCAAATTGACAACGGAAATAATAAATAAAATTTATTCAAATAAAATGGGGCATTTTCTTTGAATAGGATACGTGATGTAAGGTAATATTTCTATTATTCGAAACACATGCGCTATTTAAAAGTTATATTAAACAGGAATTTTATATAATTGAAATAATATTTTTGAGTATGATTGAAATGCATTTTTTCCTTTAAACTAATCATCATGTTCTAAAGAGTAAAATTTTTTTCCAAAATTATTTATTGATTAAAAACAATATAAAATAAAATATAATTTCAAAAGCGATTTAAAAATTGAAATCTGCTACCATAAATTTCAATTTATCATGTGTGAACTTTATTATTTTTAAAGTCATTATTTGTTTTAATTAATTTAAGTCATCAACCGGTTTCAAGTTGTTTGAAAAAATCACTATTCTTTTCGTTGATTTCTATCATCCCCCCTCTTTCTCTCTCTATATATATATAGTAAAATGATTTTTTTTTTAACTTTCAATTTCAATTTTTCTAGCTGTCATACAAACTTTCCGAACACAACCGATTTTGAGATGAAAAAGTGCCATCTTTTTTTAAATATTGAATCTGATATTCTCGTGATTTATTTCCAACCTGTTTAAACAGGTTAATGACTTTAATTAATTAAGACAATTCATAAAAGTTCAGAGAATGAATAATTTGGAAATCAAGTTAGTACTTTAGTTGGAGATAAATAGCCAAATGTGAAAACATTCTGCATTCTTTCCTAATTAGCTTAAAAGATAAAAAATGATGCCTCCAAAATCGCTAATTTGTAGCTTATTCATTTTGTGGCTTCCCCAATTTGTTGCCTACTCAATCTGAGGTATCAACAATTTATTATCTATGCATTTTGAGGCTCCAAACACCCCAAAACTAAACAACATCAAGTTCATGATAATATTTTTTTTTGCATACCATATGACAACCATCCGATTCAAAACTTTGCTTACCCTTTAATAACAAGACCAAAATAATTATAGAATATCAGAATGATACATTGTATGTTACTTCAAGACTAATTACATTTGAAAATGCCATTTTTAAACATAATCTTGAAAAGCTTTTCCTAAATAGTGATATTAAAAAATTTTACTAAATATAAATTTTCATCATTCAGCATCCATTTCAAACAATCTATCATTATCTAAATAAGCGAATGACAAAATATTAAAAACTATTTAAGAAATTATTGAAATTTCATGTTTTTTAAAAATTTTTTATAACTTGTTTCCAAATAAAGATACATTTTTAAATCAATAGTTGATTAATTTATTTATTATTAATTTTTGTGTTATTATTCATTGTGATAGGGTGCTATTGTACTGCAAACTTTATCTAGATAATTGCTCCTTGAATTGTTAGTATTGATACTACAACTAATAAAAATGGAAAAAAAAATCTAATGATTTTCTGAATCTGATTATTTTTTCCCGAAAATTAAATAAACATATTCAGTTATAATTGATTAAATACACAGAGAAACTTTAATTAGGTTTAATCGATTTCATTATTATATGAAAGTGAGTTTGTTAAATTAATTGTAATAACTACGATTTAATAAAATAGTCATAAGAAGTTACATTTGAGTCAATAAAATATCAATCATCGTAAACATTCAAATTAAAGAAAGATTTTCATCAAAATAATAAAATCTAAATAATTAAAGAACAAAGTTAACTGAATTTTTTAAAAAAATTGAGAATTTTTCATTTCATTGTTAAATTAAGCATATATCTACAAACTCAGCTTGCAAAAATTATTAAATTCATATATTTTGAAAACTCTTGCTTAAATACTAGAAATGAAAAATTGAATCTTTTTAAAAAGATAAATGACCAGTATTTTCGCTGGCTACCGATTTCTGACAAAATAGCGAATAATAAATAAATAAAAGGAAACAGACAGAGAAATGGAACACTTCCCTAGAGATAGATTTTTTCCCCTGACCCTTTAATTCAGTTTTTTTGTTCCATCTTTTTAGCGGAGGGGTGACCTCTAAACTTGCAGCGTAATGAAAACTGAATGAGCTTTTCTGGCGAATATCGTAGTCATACCAAAAAAAGATCTTTTCCAATCCTTAATCTATATTTTACATATTTTTTAAATATTTCTTTATATATAATTCATTTACCTGTTTCAATTAATCTGACTAATAATGAAAGTAATTTAAGTAAAATATTTCTGATGAATTTAAAAAGCGTTAAATATGGATAGTCTTTCAATTTTTCTATTAAAATGAATGTTCAGAACCTCGTATAACCGGTAACATGAATAACAATTGATAGATGAAAATATTTTCCATTAATCGATTATTATTATTATTGCATCAAAACCCGAATTTTCATTCTGCAAGGCAACAATTGTCTGGATGGTTAAAATCATTTTTAGACATTGTAAATTCCTAAATTAAGGGGGGGGGTTGTCTTATGGTAATTTCCTAAATTTTTCAATTCAAGAAACGATGTGCAGCATATTTAAAATTTTATCAGTCAATAAGTAGTTAAACTTAATTTTTATCAGAGTAAACAAACCGAAATTGAATATAACATTTAGAAAATATATATATATATAATTTCATCATTAATTTGATGTGTTCTGATATGTGAAAACATGATTAGGCAGACAATATGTTTTTGTGATAAT
>JAPMOQ010015914.1:5541974-5576354 GCA_026543055.1 Argiope trifasciata
TATTGAAAATTGTTCCGTCTACTTTCACTTTCAAGAGAGCTAAGAGTATACTTTCCCAAATTGTTGGTTTTCAATAGATGTAGGTCCATTGTTGGGAACCTGAGCTAAAAGTCAGAGAAGTTATAAAGGAAATAGCTCTTGCAATATCCCTTAGGGTTTTGAAAGACAATGTTTTACTGTCAATAAATTTTTTATGGTTATAAAAATTTCATACTGGATAAACAAAGGCTTACCATTTCTTATGTTAGCACAACAGTGATATTGTTTTCAAAAATGCTCAGTGCTTTTTACTTTTTATTTACCGTGGAGTTGTCATGATTTGAAAATGCTTTTCATCTGATTTTATACATGTATCGATTCAGAATGAAAATATCACTTTAAGTTTTGAAGAAAACTATTTCATTGTATTTTAAAGCCAAAAGTTTATTAACGAAAGTTCGACATTGTGTTTGTTTTAATTGATCGTTAAAATATAAGAATAATGGGGAATAAAATTTGAGATTAAATGTAATAATGAAGAAAATATAGGATTCGGAAAACAACTGAAAAATCTGTTAGTTTTCAAATCGAATTCGTTCCATTAATTGATAAAACTAAAATTTACAAAAATAATAATATATTTTTAAATATGTTGCAGCCTTATTTTAATATTTTTAAATAAAATTTCCACTGCCAGGATTAGCATGTTTTTATTATTTTTCCACAGAAAACGTGAAATATTCATCAAATATAAAATATAGTATTTTCTTGATTTGTATTTGGTTTCTGTTGTCGCAAATTAATTTTCTATCATCTTCCCCTAGTTTTGATTTGATTTTTTTTCAATATTTTTAAAGAAAAAAATCATGCTAACATATTTTTATATTTTTATACGATGTATACGTTTTTGAAATAAAAAATTCATACTGAATTTACAGCTTATGCAGGTCTTCCCCATAATTAATTACAGCTTTGTTTTTTTTTGTGAATAAATTTTATCGAGTAACACTATATTTTTTGTAGAAATATAGCATCAATTAATTAATAGTTTTGACATATCATGGTAAATTAAAACATAAGCATATATTTTATCTTACCATGTGATTGAGTTAGAATTTAAAACTAGAAGAAGGAGTTTCAAAAAATGCCTAATATAGCTTTTAGATAATCCATTTTTTCTCAGAAAAATAAAATACTAAATTTGAACAAAATTTTAACGCAATATTTAATTATAAAATTTTGAACACATTTTAGCTTTAAATTCGATAAGGGACTAATTTTTAATAACTTATTTTTATTGTTTTAAAGCATTAAATATTCACAACTCGCATGATGTTTTGGAATTTTTTCGACAATAATAGTTGTTTATTTACTACAGATTATGAAGTAAATAATGACACATAATTCTAAAAAAATGCCAGATAATTTTTCAAAGTCAGCAGAATTGTATATCATTTAAGGACTTGAAACATATTAATTCAAATACAGCAAATATTAAATCAATATGGTCTCAATTACTTATTACTTTTTAACATACCACCATGATAATAAGCATCTAAAGCTTCCAAATCATTTAAAAATATAAACAAATCCTCAATTATATTTGTATTAGTTCCTGCTTATCAATCACAACAAAATATTTTAATTACACTAACATCCACTCAACTACGTCATTCACAAAGCATCTCAGCGGTTCTCTAATGTAGCAGACTCCTGAAAATGAAATCAAACACAGATCAATCAGTTCTCTACGCGTTAGATGCCTTACTCTCTTATCAGACTTGTTTGAAGTGAGAGTAGAGGTTCCTGAAAGCCCTGCCGTGAAACCTATCCTGACAATCAAGCGTAGCTCTATTATAATGGCCTGTAATCGGCCCAGTAGCTTAACTCTAAAGTCAATAGAACTTGAAAATTAATCTTTGTACATTGGAAGCGATAAAAGTATTAATTCAACTGCATATCATGGATTAACCTGATTGGCACAATGCTTCTGATAATCTGATTCAAACAAATATTAGAGCGATTAGTGAGAATTTAAAGATCTAAAATAATGATTAATGTTAAGTTTATGAGATATAATTACATATATATTGAGTAATACCAGTTGGTTAACTGGGTTCAAAGCATCCAAATACTTTCAATAAAATGTTTTATGAATAGAGATTTGTAATGTTTCCCTTCATCTCAATTATTTTTTTAATTTAAAATTTTGATGAAAGTATATATTGAGTGTATTTATTAGAATGAATTGTATAATTAAATAAATAGCTGAATCGGAAACAGAATGATAAACCTATTTCAGAATCTCTAGAATTATGCTGCCTGTATTAATTTGCAATTATCGGATATAAAAAGTAAATTTAAGCTTTAACTTAAAACAAACGAGAAAAGGTTGGTTTTCAATTTATAAATTATTTGCTGGCCATAAATGTGCTTATACAATATACGATAACTGTAAATGACATTTATAAATATTGGAAACGTCTGTGTTATATATTTTATTTGCTTCCGAATTTTCAAATTATTTCGCAACAACGCGCTTATTAATTTATTCAAATATTTATTATACTACAAGTGACATTTCGATTTTAGTGAGTCAAAATATATTTATACATTTGGTAACGGCATATAAAGTATCAGTAACGTTCAGAAAAGTAGAAATTATCTTTTAAAGTTAACCCTTACTATTTAGGAATGAGAAAAGTTATTTGCACTAAGAACCAATATGATTTGAATTTCATTACAAAGACAAAATGCCTTGCTATGAAATGTGCCTAAAATATTTTTATATGTAAGAAAATGAAAGAAAAAATTGTGAAGGAATTAAAATAATTATCATTGTATATATACATCAGATAAATTTTATGCTATATATTTTCAAGCTTATAAATGAAAAAATTTCAGAGAATCATAAAAATAGCTCAAAGATGCGCTTTATGAGGCTCCAAAATAGAGCTCACAAAATTTATTATCAACCTGTCTTTAGATCACCAACAAACATGTCCCCATTTTCTTTTATTATTAATCATTACTATGTCGCATCTATAGTCTGCTTGGATTGGGGATGAAACTGATTCTCTTCATTCAATTTACCTTCGTTTATTGAATTAAATATATGAAATTCATAGGATGAGGAATAATAGTATATTTTATTGAAGGTTTTTTTTCTTTATGCCGCTTTTCCAAGCAAACTCGTCTCTATTAATCAAAGAAAAGGTACTTGCATCGAGATTCGCATGTTATTTCAGATGCCAGAAATAAAATAAAATTAAAGAATTAAAAGTATAATATCAGATTTTATAAAATTAAATCATTAGATTACTGTGGCGCTTTATAACTGCTAGACTACTATTTTAGGAAGGTGTTAATGAATTTGAACAATGATAAAAGTAAATAACCGACTACTTGCTTCCTATTCTATACGAAATTCCATTTTCCTTGAAATTTTCAATCTTTCTGTGTTAATTGTAAATATAACTAGCACCACTTCTATTTACAACTTAGAATGTCAGTGATATCATGAATCACACACGCTTTCTCTGACCCTAAAAATCATTACCAATAATTTTCTTTAATTGTTAGAAGTGCAATAAAGTTTGCTTTCCTAAAATTGCACCATGGCTCTTTTACCTGAAGTACAGTTTTTAATTTTATAAATATGTATTTAACTTCAATCGAGCATAAAATCATTTTTAAACAGTGATAAAAAGCTTTATATTTCAATATACAAATATATATATATATATATATATATATATATATATATATATATATATACAGAGAGAGAGAGATACAATAGATAGATAGATTCCTATTGCAAATTTTTGTTGAATCTGGAAAAAAATAGTTTATATTTAAATATCAAAGTTCCATTGAAAATATAAAATCAATAGTTAATAGTTCATTTCAAAAATACATCTTGAAATTACTTATTTTTTTAATCAGGATCTCTACATGAAATGTTTAACGGATAGTCTGTATGTATTCTCTTAATTCATAAAAAAAACCTCTATCTTTCCATCTTATAACTTCTCTCAAATTAATTTGGAATACATCAAGAAATGATCTCATCAATTCAGGGCATTCTCTGGCGATTTGTCTTATACCATTTTCTCACGAAATTGCTTGCATCAGAAGAACAGAAACGCAAGAAAAAAAGAAAGAGAAAGGGGCTGAAAAAGTTGGCAATCGAAACGAAATGTGATGACCCAGTTTCGGAACATCAACACTGTAGGGAGTTTTTCCGGAGTCTGATGGAATCCGTTGCCGCCACGGGTACCCGAAAGAATGTCATATCAGTTAGATTGGGTTCATTTCATCAAAAAACATTTGTATGTAATTACTTTATTTCGTTTGATGATGAGAATTAATTATCTATATTCTATGTAATAACTAATTTCTAAACATGATAAAATGACAGAAACTAAATTAATTTTGTCACCAAAAAACATCTAAAAAGAAATGTATAACTTTATACTGTGAATTACGTAATGAAATTAATTCCTTATTCGCTATCTGTTGAAAAATCAGTAGTTGTAAAAATTCATGGTCTTAACCACAGATAGCAGAACATGAATCAGTCAGAACTCAGCTTCGAATTCCTATTACATTCAGGAGTTGGTGAGTGTTGCTTAGCCTTTTGATCTATTCTTGCTTCTTTACACTGTTTTTTATACAAAATAATTTATACAATTATTTTAAATATTTAGAAGACATTTTTTTAAACTAAGTGCTCATGAAATATTACAAAGATAAAATTCAGGAACTTTAAGTATTCAGTTATTCTAATTTTTAACTTTCTTCACTGAATTTTGCAAACGAAAATGCAAATTCAGATGCAATATAAATTCAGCCTTTTAATTTAGAATAAAATTAGTTTGGGGAAAACAATCCAATTTATTCCTTTTTTGGTTAATATTGTTAAATCGATCTATGAAACTCGTTTTCATTACTTAGTTTGGAAATCATATTTCATCTAATTAATTTGGTGTCTTGTTCAATTTCAGTAACTCCTTAAAACTATTAAATTTATTCTAAAATATAACATTACGTGCAAGAAAAATAAACAAATTACTGCTATTTTGAAATAAAGATAAGCTGCAATGAACAGAAAAAAAATTGAAAGATTCTTTTTCTTAAAAAAATTCATAAATGAGTAATATTCAAAATAAAAGTTAAATTTATCATGGTCTAATTTTATTCTAACTAAAATAAATCTTATGAATTCATAATTAGATAGGTAATTTATATTCAGCAGTAAGAAGAAAATGTGCAACAAATTTCTCTTATAAAACATAAATTTCAAAAAGAATTTCTTATTTTTATTTTGAGTAAAAAAACTCATTTCACCACAGTTTTAACTATCTCAAATGGGCAGAAAAATCTTAAAACCATTCGTAATTTCAAATAATGGAAAAAGCAATTCTTTTAGTCAACATATTTTCAATTTTATAATTATGTTTGATGTAAATTTATAACTTCAATCTTTATTAATGGTTTATCTTTGAAACTTTTGTTTGAAATAGACATTCCTAGTTTACAAGGAAACTATTTCACTATAAATATTAAGTTTTATCCTTTGTAAATATACCTTTCATTCATTTTTGAAAATTATAATTATCGTATAATAAGTGATTATTGTGATACTTTTCAAATCGAAATAATTTTCTCTATTGTATCTTGAATATAATCATGTTACCTATTTATTGAAAATTATTATTCTCATCCTATAAGTATTAATTTCAAAACGCACGCAAAAATTGTTTATATAGTAATAAAAGACTAAAGTTTGTTCGAAGTTAATTTAGAAGTTCATATACATATTAGGTAAAATCAATCAAATATTAAATATTTTCGTTATATTTATCCCCGAATAAAATTAATCGCAAAAAAACAACATTAAATGACTTAAAAGAATCAAAATATATTAAAAACTTTTCCAAAATGAAATTTATTTCTCTAATTGAATTTTCAATAAAGACTGACTCCGTATGAATTGCTATTTGAAGAATTCATATAAAAATAATTAATATGGCCTCATATGTTTATGTAAAACCATTCTTCTTCTTATTCCCCCCCCCCCTTTTGTCTTTTTTTTGCAATAAGTGCAAACTTAATCGCTTAACTTTATCTAACTAGCATTTCTTAACTTTATAATAACTTTAATAATAACTAATAACTTTATCTTTTGTACTTAAAATTGAGATAATTCTCACTTTCAAACTTCAGAGCAATTCAACTATATGAATGGTCATTTTTTAAAATATTTTATTTTTTATTATTTAGTTAGCTTTTTATAATAGAAACCCTTTCTTTCTCCGAAACAATTTGATAGCTCAATGCATTTTAAATAATTACCTTCATTTTATAAATTTTTGAGACAATTTGAGCTATATATTTTTGCGTTAGCTTCCTTCTTTTGATTTGTTATGTTTTGTCCTTTCCTCGATAATCTTCGCATTATGAAGCTAATATTCGTCAATTAAATATCTTATGAGAAAATCTTATAGATAAAAAAATACCCTAAAATGTAAAAAAAGCCTGAACAATATTTTACTTTACTCAGAATAACGAACATCATTTTGGTATATTAAATAGCTTATGCAAATTGAATTTTTAGAAGGTCTGGAAAATTTTCCCACAGCCTTAGAAATATCTCCGTTAGCTCTCAAATTACAATACATAAAACCCAGTCAAATTTAAAAACTTGATAACGATTTTGTCCATCTCGTTTTAATATTATAAGTTAAACTGCATCTGAAGCATTGAATTAAAAAATATATCAATTCAGTTTAAAGATGTGAAAATGTTCCAAATTTGATCCACTTAAGAAATATATTTGGAATATTGTCTATAACATTGCATCAGATTATATTATAACAAAACTCCTGAATAAAAAAGCTGCTATAACAAAAGCTGTTATAACAAAACTCCTGAATAAAAGCTCCTGAATGAAAGCTTGTTTCAGATAAGACATCTAGTACAAATGCAAATTTACGAAATCCCAACTGGTAATTCAAGAGTAGTTCCTTCCTTTGATCCAGAGATTTTCGATTTATTATTATCTGCAAGATTATGACGATTGCATAGAAGTAATGAATGATTGATATAATCTTGCACCCAAGCTCCTAATAAGAAACCTGAAGATACAATTTTTGCATTATCGTCAAAATTTCACTTTTTTTCTTAGACTAATTCTAATCAGATACTACTTTTATTTAATTTGTATATACACTTTTCACCAGTTTTCACCATATTGTTTTTAAAACTTTCCAGTATCTCTGATAACTTTTATCAAAGAATATGAAAATTTCTGATATTTTCTTAAAATATTCGCTTAAGCAGTCATTACAGAGCATTATCCAAAGTTAACTAGTGAATGGCGCACAAATAATTTGGAAGTCTGACTCAAGCCTTATATGTAGAGCAGGAAATAATATATTTTTGAATACATTTAGAATCGAATATTTGCTTAAATATTTTCTAGCAGACACTAATCTTTGTAAAATATGTAATAAGACTGAAATATATTTATCGCGTTCTTTCAAGAATAAGCCCGAAATGCAATGTTTTTTTCATTTAAAGTGATCTTTTTTTATGTTAATATGTCAAATTAGTTTAAATGTAAGATATAATCAATTTATTGAACACAAAATAATTTAATTTAAAAAAATAAAATCTAAACAATATGTACAGAGTGTCAGTATCAGAATTCATTTTGGTTCCTCAGAATAAATTAAAATAAAGATATTAATTCCAGTTGGTTTTAATCAGAAAAGATGATAAAAGAGTTCAAGCTAACAAAAAAGCACTTAATACTTGTTTGAGTCGTTTCTGACTTCGACTATAGAATCCACTTTTTTAGACACAGGTTTCACAACACTTCCAAGGCTCTGCGACACTTCCACAAGGTTTTACAACACTTCTTTCGGTATTTCATGATACCAAGCTTTAATTATTGCCTCGTGAAGTTCTTGTTTTGTTATAGGATGATTCACAGTTATTTCTTTTCCCATAATACTTTGCTAATTCTCAACGGGATTTAAATCTGGAGAGTTTCCTGGTTTATGCGAAAACATTAATACCATGTTTTGCAAACTCAATCTTAAACTAAAGTAACGAAATAGGTGTCAGAAAATAACTGATATGGAATTCAAATTAATTATAAAGCTTATCGTACTTTTTCCAATGTATGGTAGGGTACTAGATCTTGCTGAAATAGTTTTTTCTGCCCTGGGAACATTTCATGTGCACTGTGAAACAATTGATCCTTCAGCAGATCAACATAAATAACACTATTTATGGTTGGTTCCCTGTCCAAAATAAAGTTGTTCAGTTAATTTATATGACATACAACCCTCTTCATTACGCTTTCTGAGTGTTTTGATATACGAATCAGGCATTCTGGCCTTGTAATCTCCTTAACTGTACTCCAAACATGACCATGCTCGTTAGACATGGCGAAAAGTGACTTTCATCGATGAATATATCTCCATCCCGAAATATTCCAATTTTTTGCACCCACTTTAACAGTTGTTTTTTTCTCATTGCTTTCGACAGTACTGGATTTTTTTAAGGTACTTATGCCTTGTAGACAGCTCCAAAGAGCCTCCCACTAGCTGTTCTGAGAGCGATGACAAGTGTGGACTGTTTCATTCTCTTTTAAATAAGCTGAGCCTGCAAATATATTTTTAAAGCCTAATAGTATCAATGTAATATCAACAGGTTTAGAAGATAATTTTGGACGATCACTTCGAAGATTTGTATTCACGGTTTCTCCGATTTTGAATCTCTTTATGAGGCGTGAAACAATCGACTCCTTTCAGTCTCACTAATGAGCAATTTAAAAATTTGAAATGTTCCTAGTTGTATTCTAATAAGAGCCTGATCCTTCTCACCATTTAATTAACATATTTTAAAACGAAATGAACGGTTGAAATTCAAAATCAATGCACCAAACAGTGCAACAAACGAAATGAAATCCTTCGCAGTCGGAATAATTTTATAAATCACCAGGCAACTTAATTATTGCAAACTTTTACTTCAGAATGGACAATACAATAGCTTGAAATTTCTCCACCTCATTTATACTAGAAAATGTTACTATATATATATATATATATATGTATATATATATATATATAAGCAACTACCTGTATTATATTGTTACAATGTTACTATAATTTCTGATCAACATTCTGGTTTAAGTATAATAGATGCCTATGTGGTCATATTGATCACACCTCAATTATTTAAATAATAATTTGATGTTAGTTTACCGAGTGTTAATAAGCGAATATTGTGTCACAGATAAATAGATTCATTAACATGCGTCTCATGCGTCGTTAAATGCGTGTGGAAACATAAGTAATTATTCATATGAGCCCTTCGAATAACTTTTGTCTATTAAATAAGGACTTAACAGTGATTACTATTTACAATGCAATAGCATATCTCGATTATGTTAAGAAATGTAAATGAGTCCAGTTGCATCGTAACGCTTCATATCCTTCAGAGGATACTTCGTATTCATGTACACAAATAGGAATCTCTAGAGTACCTGATTAACTATCAGGTACGTCATCCTCTTATGGCCGTTAGAAATCGAACTGATTTCGAGCTTATGTCAGTGGAGAACTTGAAGGATCATATTTGCTGACAGGTTCGGTTGCTTTGTCTTGGTCAAGTATTTTATTCGACGCAGAATTTTACAAGTCATTATGAAAGGACTTTTCCTTGATTTAAAAAATTATTGATGTTTACGTTTACGTTTGTAATCAATTAAAAATACCAACAAAGTTAAGTATAAGTGAAATCATAAGTTCCTTTTAAAATTGCTGATGTCTCTTGGATTGAAATTCTAAATGAAATTGAGAATATATCTCTGTGATATTGAATATTATCACATTATATAATTCAGAAAAAGGTGCAAGCTTATATAATTAGTAATTTCATTTTTTTGATAAAACTCTATTCACGCAATTTAGTTAGATCATTGTACAGTCTAATTTAAAAGCATGTGGTGAGTATATTGAGAAGAAATCGTAATTTGGTAGCTGCGGTCAGACGGCTATGAATGTGTCTAAGCTGTGAACACTTTCTTCCTATTTACAGAACTACATAAGTATTTTTGATATATGTCAGTTTTGGTAAGTACAATACGGGGGAACGAAACAAAAAACAAATTTTTGATTTTTAATTTAGAATATAACAAAAAAGTTACCTGTCTGGTGTAGATAAAATAAATTATAAATAGGATCAATATTAAAGTATGTCCATAACATAAAAGATGAAGGAAAATAAGAGCGTTAAAGTTTCATAAAATTGAAATTTTTGCAACATTTAAAATTTTTAAAGATACAATAAACTTTTGATTTTCAATTAGAAATATTGCAAAAACTCTGTAAAGAAATGCAAAAATTATTTAAAAAATGTAGTGTACTTGGTGCCACATTAATTTTTATATGGTTAAGTGCTTCTATTGCAATTATTTCTTGCAAAAGAACACTACAAATGTTTGGTTATCATGCAAAATACATAAATTTATTAAAGTCTAAAAGCAGAAAAGGTTCACATAAGTTCGATTCTAATCTCAGACAATTTAGAGAAGAAGTTAAACGTTTATTTGATATTGCTGATTGTAAATCTGTAAATTTTAATACAGGCACTCACACAAAAAAGCCAAATAATCAGTTATAGAACAAGAGATTCTAAACTATCAACTCTTTGACAGAAAAAATGATTACAGATAACCTTAATATAGCTACTACAAGCTCTTTGCGGAAGACAAAAAGGGAAAAAAAATAAACAACTGCAGATAATAGTAAACAATTGCAGTTTAATCAAGAGCGGAGAAAAAATACTTGTTTGACAGAGCTGAAGAATAACAGTCTTCTTTAAGAGAAACAGACCAACAAGATCCATCAAACAGACAAGAGATAAAATAATCAAATCCTTTGAAATTGAACGAAGGGAAACGAACTCAAATGCATATTAAATTTCCATTTGTAGCTTCCATCGCTGAGTGTATCGGAATATGAGATTGAGCTGCTACAGCTGTAGCTAGTGCTGCTTTATAATACTTCGGTGCAATCGCAGAAGAAGATACAAATCTATGTAATAGACAGGTGAGATAATAGTGTCATTAAAGGGATCATATTAGCAATGGAACGAACAGATTAACATTTTAAAGTTTTTTCCTTTTTTTCCATTTCCATCAAATAAATCCCACTATTATTATTACACCCAATAATAACAAAGGTTCTGCCACACCCAACAGTAGTAATAAAGCAAAAGTTGTTTGTTGTGTTCTCTATCTTTAAGAAATATCAGGATACTGTCTACTATGTCTTTTCTGGTAACAGATTTAGATGCTACATGGCCTACAAACTTTGACTTTGGCTCCTTTATTGATGAAACTTGCACTTCTACAACAACTTTTTTATACAACTTGCTACCTCTTATTTTTTGAACAACTGTTATATCTTTTCCCTCATCAAAAAACAATCCTATATTTTTGGTTATTTGAGTACAACGATTGTCTTTAATGAGAACTCTTTTACTTGTAGAATTTGTGCTTTTAATTTTCATTCTGTATGTTTCATAGGTTTTGTATTCTGCCACTGCACCTAAGTCCTATAAACCAGCACTAGTTATAGTTGCAGTAGCTCTATTTGATATTCCAATACGGTCAGCAATGAAAGCTACAGATGGAAATTTAATATGCATTTAAGTACTTTTCTCTTCTTTCAGTTTCAAAGAGTATGGTTGTTTTATTTTTTCTTGTCTATTTGATGGATCTTGTTAGACTGTCTCTTCTTGCGTGGGCTCTCATAAAGAAGATTGTTGTTCTTCAATTCTGTCAATTCCTTTTCTGGCATACTATTACTTTTTGTCCGTTCTTGATTAAACTTAACTATTCTCTGTAGTTGTTTACTTTTGTGTTCCTCAGAAAGCTTGTAGTAGCTACTTTGATGTTACCTATAACCATTTTTTTGTTAGAGCGTTGATCGTTTAGAAACTTCCATTCTATAACAGGTACTTTTTTTGTGCGAAAGCATGTATTAAAATTTACACATTTGCAGGCAGTAATATCAAATGAACGTTTAGCTCCTTCTCTAAATTTTCTGAAGTCTGAATCAAAGTTATTTGAAC
The DNA here is from genome assembly GCA_026543055.1 of Argiope trifasciata. Lineage (NCBI taxonomy): Eukaryota > Metazoa > Arthropoda > Arachnida > Araneae > Araneidae > Argiope > Argiope trifasciata. The sequence continues at coordinate 5,554,107 of JAPMOQ010015914.1, forward strand.
CTTTTCTGCTTTTAGACTTTAATAAAATTATGTATTTAGCATGACAAGCTCTTATCATTTGTTAAATTCTTTTGCAAGAAATAACGGCAATAGAAGTTTTTGGTCATATTTATTCTATTTTGTGAACTTAAGTGTCCTATATAAATTTATATTACAAAGGCTCTTAAAAGCTTTTTATTTAATTAAAACTCGCAAAATTCTTTAAAAAGTAGCAAAAAGCTTGTTTTGGTTAAAATGTAATGGTCTTGTGGCACCAAATCTACTCAACAATTTTTTATACTTTTTAAGTTACCTTATCTGTGCCAAAATGCGTCTTTATTGAACTATTACTAATTAAAAATCAAAAGTTTTATCGTTTGTAAAAAACTTTAAAATGTTGCCAAAATTTCTATTTTATGAAACTTGAACGCTCTTGAGGCATCCCGATAATGCACTCTAATATTGCTCATATTAATAATTTATTTAATCTACACCAAAAGACAACATTTCCGTGCTATTTCAAACTAAAAATCAAAAATTCCCTACTTTCGTTCCACCCTCATGTGCAATCTAGATTAATATGTAGAACTAGGTTTTGACATGGATTTCTCTAATAATGAAGCAAAGATAATTATTGATCCATCGGTGAATTAAATATTTTTCCGATAGATTTTCAAAAGCGATGGAATGTTATTATTTTCTATAAGAAGTGTATCTTTTAATAAATATTCTAAATATATATTTTTACGTAAATAATGTTTTTTAAATATTTTTTTTATTTTCAGCTTTATTTAATTAATTAAAATTATTTATTATCAGCAGAATAAAAAAATAATTTGACTTATAAATTTTTCACATTTGGTTTGATTGATGTTTTCCAGATATTTCGATAAAACTATCTTTTTTTCAATAAAATAAATGCTAGTATCTAATTTTAGATTCCTTTTTGCAAAAGATAGACTTAATTGTTTTATTTCTAGATACTGACTGAAATGCTAATTAGCTTTGCAGAAGAGTTTACAAATTTGTAAGTGACTGCTATTACACACAGGATTCCAAATATAAATACATCGCAAAAAAATTATGAGCATCTGAGTTTTAAAGACTTTTAAAGAAAGCACTTGGAATTATTCGAAAAAACTCAAATATTAATTTCATATACTAAATTTCTCTTACAGTTTACGAACAAAATCATTATTTTTACTTATACAATAATCGTTTTAAAACCAACTATCCATATTTGATTGCTCTATTCGAGTGGATGTTTTTCATATATTTCATATTATTTTATATTTCTTTCCATTTTCTATCCTTTAAATTTTTATATGTAACTTTCTAATTTAATTTAATTGAAAATTACGGAAATCATTATATTGGATGAAATATATACATATATAACTATCTATCTACATGAATTTCTATAAAGTGGCATTATTAAAAATAATGAATAACGATTAAAACAAGAAATTTTGCATTGATATCACAAATAATCCCAATTTATTTCAATGAAGAAAATACATTCTCCGGTTTCATGATATGAACTTTATCCATTATAGTAGTTTTAGAACTAAAAAAGATGATATCATCTCATATAATGAGCTTTGTTCTTAAAGCTTTACAAACCGTAATTAATTGTTCTAGACCAGAGGTGTCCAAACTACGGCCCGCGGGCCAAACCCGGCCCGCCAAGTGATTTTATCCGGCCCGCGGAGGGTTTTAAAACATAATGATGTTTTTGCCCAAACCTTTTCATTCTCATAACGGTATATCGAAAAACTACGTGGCCAACAAAACGGAGCTTAGAAGTGAAATTTATTTATTTCTTGTAGAGAAAAAACATCCTGAATCACTTTTATCGGATGCTGCATGGCTCTGGAAGTTGGCTTTTTTTTTGCAGATGTTGTGACACACCTAAATACCTTAAACTTAAAGTTCCAAGGGAAAAACAATTTAATTTGCGATTTATACTCTCAAATTAAAGCATTTCGAACAAAACTACAATTATTCGAAAGTCAAGTGACTGAATGTAATTTTACGCATTTTCCTTGCTGCGACGAATTTAATAAAAAAACTGAAGAACAATTTCCAATTGTATTTGCAGTAAAGATCATCGCCGATTTAAAAGAAAAATTTCAAAAGCGATTTTCTGATTTGGACATGAATTCAAAAGAAATTCGGCTGTTCCAAAATCCATTTGATTGCAACATTGCTGAAATTTCAAGCCAGCTTCAAATAGAAATTATTGATCTTCAAGCAAACGAACAAATCAAGGACAAATACAAGGAAGGAAACTTAATAGATTTTTATAAATATTTGGATGCAAAAGAGTTTCCAAATTTGAAGAAATTTGCTCGTAAATTCATTTCAATGTTTGGGGCTACTTACGTGTGCGAACAAACTTTTTCTCGAATGAAGAATCTCAAATCAAAATATAGAGCAAATTTATCTGATGATCATTTGCAGTCATTGCTTATGATTGGTGTAACAAATTTTGATCCCAACTATAAAGACATTCTTCAACAACAACAAAAAAAACAGTTTCATCATTTGCATTAGAAATTGCATGAAAATATTGTAATTTATATAAAATAATTATATAATTATACTTTGTTTGTTTAGTATTTTGTATTTTCAAGTTACAATAAAATAATATTAATTAATAGTATTTAATGCTACTTTACTCATAATGATATTTTTCAATTTGTATATACATGTGGCCCGTATAACATGGATCTAATTTCGATCCGGCCCGTGCCGCGAAAAGTTTGGACACCTCTGTTCTAGACAAACAAGGCGAGGCAAATGTTAGCTAAAATAGACTATTGATATAAGAATCCTTAACAGCTAAAGATCAGATAGAGACTCAAGATAAATTTAAGAGGAAGTTCAACTGAAAGCTTTTATTTTTACTAAAACAAGATAATGAGTGCTTTATTTTGTAGGTTTAAAATGATATTAAAACGTTGCAAACTAGTAACAGCTTTTTATTCTATATCTTTTTCAACCTATTTATGAAAATATTCATGAAGCAACTATTTTCTGATAGGGTAACCATTTTAATCAACCATTACTCTCTAAATCTCTAGGGATGGATGTATTTTCGGCTAAAAGCATAATGAACAGAATCTTTTTTTTTATTTGAATCAAAAAAGTTGAGTCAAATTTTCGAACTATTCTGTGACTTGTTATTCATGTTTAGCAAATTATTTTAAATCAAATTATTATCTATGTTATATTTTTAGGAATTTATAATTTCATTGCAATACAGCAACATTTTAAACAGAACAGTTCAAATTTATTTTCCAAAATAATAAAATATGAAACTTTAACAAGCAAAACATTTTGAATTTAGCAGAATTGATTTTTTTTCTATTTAAGTCTTGATGTATTAAACTTATTTCCTAAGTATCATTAAGAAAGACTCTATTTTTGCAGGATGATTTAGATTTCAATACTTTGTCTAAAGCACATTTATGCATTCTAACAACATAAAAAATATTTTGTTTTAATGTCATTTAAAGAATTTCTTTCTGTTAGAAGTATATGTTGACTTATAAGAATTTAGAGATTCGCACTGATTACGGTCACTTAGATTGGATATGTCATACAACGCAAATAAATAATTCAAATGCAACTAGTATATGATTGCAAAGGAAGCTTGAATTTTGATAGAGAGGGTTTGTTTGAAATTTTTTACTGCCTATTTTGTTACCATAAATCATTCCGATCCCACTGATACCCTTTCACTTCTCACAGAATAATTCTATGAATTTAACGTCATATATAAGGAGCTTTTTTTTCCTTTTTAATAAAATATTGGGAATACCGTTGAATTTAGCACAGATTCAGACGAATCAATAAGTTAAAATAAATTTTTCTTCTCGGTTTTCTTATTAAATAAGACGAAGACCCTTTGTTCTCTGTCCAGGCTTTGTCTCCAGGGAAAATGTGCCAAAAGGGTGGCTGAAAAGGCCCGAGAACAACGCAATTAAATTACGATAAAAGTCGAGAAAAGAAAAAGTGCCAGCCGGTGCAAAAAGAACGGAATTCGAAATATCCTCTGAGAAAGTTTCTAGAAGGACTGGAAGTAAAATATAAAACATAAGGCAGAGACGAAATGCTTCATAATCGAAAGTAGATGGACCGTAATTCCAGGAAAGAAAAGGTCCTAGAAGAAGAAATTTCACAATGAAATGGGATTACTTGCAGAACCATAAAGTGTTAACATGGCTGGAAAATTGAAAGAAAAAGTCACTAAATGAAAGACTGGTTAGCTGCTGGTGGTTGTTATTGTTAGAAAAGGATGTCGAGAAGAGTATGTTGTCGAGGACAACAATGTTTAACTAAATCAGTGATGAAAAGAACATATTAAGTTGATAGCTCAATCGGAAGTTATTAAAGTATACGGACAGAAAAAAACTAAAGACTGGAATGCTTTTGAATTTTTCTTTTCTTAGAGATGATTCAGTGAGGGGAAAATAAACATTTCATTGAATTCCTTATTAACTCTGACGTTATATGAAAAGTCCATTATAAAACTGGAAGCAAGATAAATTTTCTAAGAATTTCAAACAAAGTATTTTAATTCCCAGGTTAGTTTCAAAATAAAATTATGATTAAAATATAATATGAATTTCGTATGACTTTGAGTAATTGAGAAAGAAATATATAACAGAATAATAATTCAGTGCGTGTTTCAATCTAATATAAATATCGGCGAAGCAATTCCTAATTACAAATAGTTGATGTGAAGCTTTTACAATCAATTTTTATTTTAACATGAATTTTCAATTTAAATTTTGATATAATCACAATTTTGTAATCTTTCTAAAAAGAATCATAAGTGCGCAAATTCTAAATATTTCTTCTTCATGTTTTAAAACATCAAATTTTTATTCATGTTTTAAATATTTTGACGAAGCATAAACCGTATACTATATTTAAGATATCAAATTATAATTAAAACTCATCTTAGGTTTCTAGAGAACAATAATCCATTTAAAAACAAATTTTTATAAAAAATTATTTAACAGTTAAATTTAAAAAAATAATCTGAATTTTTAGAACTATTCCCTAATTATGAGTTTCAACACAAATAATATTTTCTAATATTTTTGCCAATTATATTTTCGAGGAAGCTATTGTTTTTAAAAAGTATAACATATATTAACATAATGTGCTTAAACAGAAGTAAATATTTTATATGTTGACTAACAAATAATATTATATCCAAATAAGTCAGAAAATGTGCCTTGGTTATGTAATGATACATAGAAGCTTATTATTAACATATTGCTTTCAAAATATTCCGATTTTCTTTAGAGGGAGTGAGATATACACAAAAAATCCTTTGATATTTACTCATTTGAGGAATATACGAAGATAAAGTATTGTAACGATAAAAAATTATAAACTGGGATTTTGACGAATATCCATGTTTTTTACTTCTCAGAAGGGCTTCTTCTGAAAGAAACATTGCAGAATTAAGTCGTCTGTCTATCTATCTGTGAGCATAACAACTATAAAAGGTTTTGGGCTAGACAAATGACATCTGGTCTATGGTCTGAATCTAAATTTGTAGATTTTGATCAAATTTTGGTTGAAGTCTATTCAAAGGAAGCCTTCCTATCTTTCACTCCCAGAACAAGTTGAGACAATGTAAAACGAAAAGAAGGAGAAAAACTAGTATACAAATTTTATATCTAAAGGTTAGATATTTATTAATTTTGAACAAAATCGTCAAGTGAATTTTTACAGGTTTATAAAGGAAATAATTAATGTTCGGAATTCAGTTCTTGATTTTGTAACGGTATTTGTAATTTTGTGTCAAATTTTGGTTTTTAATGGGTGTGAAAATGTATCCAAATACAGGTTCTGTTTTCTGATACTTGTGTATTGACCGCATCTCGAGGATTTATCTGCACACCAAATTGCCACAAATTGGAATATTGTGTTCTCTTTATAGCTATTATTTGCCAGTGATGAACAGTTAATAATGTGCAAGCATATTGCATCAAAGAACACTTCGGAGAGATTACTTCCTCTTAATATAATATATTATGGCCTATCAAAGAATGATTTAATGCTGTTGACTGATTTTCAGCAAATTACAACAAAGAAAAGGCTATGCCAAGTAAATTTTACAGTAGGATGGGTAATAATTTGTAGAACAAATTTTGAGATTTGATGGTGAATACTAAAACAAACTATTTAGAAATGCATGACATGAGATAAAAACTAAACTCACGCCATACTAGCTAAACAATACAGAATAACAAAAAAGCTCGTTTAATAAATGCATTAAGCAAAATAACAACTTCAAAGTAACGTACTTGTACAATATTAAATTAAAACGTAACACCCTCAAACTCCCTACCCAAAGTCGACATATGCCTACAGATGTGGAGAACTGAAAAAGCGACTGCTCATACAAACCTCTCTCACACTGTAACCACTGCATTATCAACTTATATCTATGGTCGCAAATAACAGCATCCTCTAACGCTCCAAGCGCCCTAGTGGCTCATTTCTCAACAACATAAATTGATGTGATGAGACATATAAATACATCAAAACCTGCGGAAGTGGCCTTCAAACATTTTCTCATACTCTCGTATAAAGATCTTGACCGTCTTCCTCCTCGTAAAATTTTGGATCAAATGTAATTAGTCACCAATTACTTTGGTCCTTGGTTAAAGAAGCTTACATGACCTTTAACAATGATAGTTATGATATAGAAGATGTTCATTCGAATCTAGAAGTTTTGCTGATTAAATTACAAAAACAGATATATTATTCGGTGCTGAGACACTGACATCATACGAAACTACCATTATGTGACAAGATCATCATACCAAATTTTCATTGATTGGAGTCACTGCATTTAGGAATTATTGCATTTATTACAATGAGAATACTGACCGCAAAATGATCAGACATTCATGAATTCGGTTTAAAATTTTAAAAAGTTCCCATATTTTAGATTTTAAAACTCATACTAAATTTTATTTATCTTTTTTTTTCCGTATTGTAGTTATTGAGTTCACTTACACTCGAAAAGTTAGAACAATAGACTTCCCTCAATATGTTTTGTTCAAAATGTATACAAATTCAGATGTTTGGCTTGAAATCCATGTAACAAATTTCATCTATCTAGATCAAAGGATCACTTCATTTTATGAAGTTATCATCTTCATAAAATGAAACCTATGTTTTACAGACTCAGGGCACGGGGAAATTTGGGGAAAATATTTGTGTTTCAATTGTATGACGAGTGATCAAAATTTGTTTTTTTATACTCCCTCTGTCCCAAATTAGTTGCTACATTTGAATACTTTTGTACTGATTATTGATTCTGATGATTTTATGATTTTGTTTGAACATTTTTCAGAGATTTCAGGGTGCTGTGCTATCAATCAACAACATTTATTTACCAAGCATTCGCTGCTTAAATCAGTACCAAGTTAGTTAAAAAAATCCAAGTTTTGAGCACTCTTAAGAGACGCCCCATTTTGTAAGGACTCTTCCCACAATTGTATAAAACTATATTCTATAATAGCTAATGAATCATGAATTCATTAGGAAGAAAATGATCTTTCTTGCACAACGGTGGTAGAGTCCTCACAAAATGGGGCGTGCCTTAAGAAAGGGCAAACCCTGTAAATTTGCTTCGAAAAATTCATTATAGGCATTCAAAAATTCATTATATAAAAATTCAGTCTTATATTCATTATAGTATTATAATTTTACTGGTAGCTATTTACTAAACTGCATCAGAAGTTATTTATGACTCCACCTACTTGAAATGTAGCAACTAATTTGGGACGGAGGGAGTATTTATTTTTGAAAGATGCCCTTTTAAAGGAATTCTGTCTATCCAGTATTCCGTAAATAAGTTCAAACAAAAAATTGAGTAACGAAGAGATGTAGAAGGAAAAAAAAAACAGTATACAAATTTAATATCCAAGATATTAAATTTGTTTACTACATTTTTGTAGATAGTTATTAAATTTTTAGCCAAATAATAAAAAGGTAATCTCATTTTTTGATACATCAATTATAACTCTGGTTAGAGAATATAAAAATAGCTGTACTATGATGCAAATAGGTACAAGAAATGATAGGTGAAAAGATTTAGATACGCAAAAGAATTATTTCATCCAATCCTATTGGCAGTCCTGATAAAATGTTAGGAAAATATTTTTTGATAACTGCATTGCTGGGTATTTTTTCTTGGATATTCTGTATTTTTCATTATTTTTCTGTTTGAGTTTTTAAGTTAATTTTATCTGTGATCTATCCTCACAATTTGCCCAATGATATTCGAAATAACTCTAAAGTAACTTAAATTTCTGAATGGTCAAATGAATTATTCTAATAATTATATTTCATAGAAACGTTTTAATATTATGCGAAACATTAATTTCCAAATTATTTGAAAACTGAATTATGAATAATCTCATGGTTTTTAATTATCATCATTTACCGAAGCCAACGCCTAAGAATTCTACTTCAGATATTCCCGTGTCAATGAAATATTATTATATTAGGACTGTCACAAACTTAATGTCCTACGAATTTCTCATAAAATCTATATAATATAGCCATTAGAATTTGAAGTATACATACAATCTATATTTCAAATCCAGTTTTCATTATTATCAAGCTATCCATATGTAATATCAGAAGCTTCAATATTTCTTATATTGAGAAATTTTACATCATTGTCGTCTATTCTTGTCTTGAAATGAATTCAAGTACACGCAGTATAGTCATATATTATTGCTTGAGAAAAACAATGAAACATAGAATAAATTTTATTTCCAATATATATCATGAATGCACTAAAAAGAAGGATATATTCCTCTGTAGCTCTTTTCTAGGAATCATCTCAAGCTCATGTGTATGAATAATCAAAATATATTGTCTTCTTTTTTTGTCATGTCAAAGAAATCCATTTATTCCAACAAATATTTTTTTTTCATTTTTTTACGTTAGGCAGTAACACATTAAATATATATTTCTTATTCATTTAATCACTATAGAATTTTTTAAATCTGACTTTTTCTTTTTAATTATCAAAAATCCCTTTCATATACAAATTCATGGGTGAAACATGAACTTCACTCGTTTTTATAACTGCTATTTTGATATAATTTAGGAATTAACGGCAACATTATTGTGTTTCATTTCACATATTCTGATAAATTTCATTTTAAGTTGACACTTAATAACTTTTTTTATTTTTCGGAATCAAATACTTAGATGTCTGTTTTACATAATCATTCTTCTATAATAACTCGCTTTGTTTAATTGAGTTTTGTCAACTAAAATATTATTATAAGGAATTAGCGTTTGTCAGTCAGTGGCGTTTCAGTACCTGGAATTGTTTGATATAACGATAAACGTTTATTATTTTTTGAGAAAAAATATAATCATTTTTTCTATTTTCCAACATAGAAAAGTAAGTATAATTCAAAAATTCTGTAGTTAGATCATTATTAAAAATATTTCAATTTTCTGAACTTTTAAAAAAGCATTGATCAATAACTTTCTGGCTTTTAAAATCAAAGTGATAAAAATGAAATGCGTAAAATTTATGAATTTCTATTTCTGTTCATTACAAAAATTTTGCAAAAACTTACGATTTTTATTAGGTTTATGCATCAATTTCCTTCTCTTTATTTCGAAGGATACAGGTTTTCATCATCATTTATTTAAAGGATTTCACTACGAAATATTTGCATGCTTCACTTTCAATATGCATGGTGTCTCAAAATCCTTGGCATCTGCATTTATCCCTTAAATATTGATCATAGACTTATACTATAAATTAAAAATCTGTATAAAAAAGGTACAAAATGTTATGAAGTCGATAAAAATTTTTAGTTGAATAATATTTTTAAGAGATACAGCATTAAATTTTTATACAGACACCGTAAAGAAAATTCCCATGGAGCAAAATGTACCCTATCCTCCAATAAAGTCATATTCAAAATTTCAAAAATTTAATATGAAAATTGTCACAGATATGTTAAAGCAAAGTTGATGAAAGGTCAATCACAAATTTATATACAAATGTTTACAGATTCAGTTCATTATGTATCATAAAGATCTAATAAATGATTCATATTTTTATTTTGAAATGCAAAATTTAAATTCTATGTTTCCTGTAAAATATTTTAAATTTTATTATCATGAATTACATAATGTGACTTAAAAATAGCACATCCATTGAATGTGTAAAATACTCACACATTAATTAATTTAATTTCTTATTTATACAAATTTTTAATACTTTTAAACAAATAAATAGCAAAATAACTATTTATTTATTCAATCATTACTTTTTTGTTAATTTGTGTACGACCCCTAAAACACGAACATCTGACATAAGTTTTCATTTTTGAGGACTCGTATCCAGGTCTCTAAAAATGCTTTTAGCCAACATTTATGTTGTTTTATATTTTGAGACTTTTTGTGATAAAATGTTGAAATTTCGTAAATGACCTTATTAAAGAATAAACACATTTTATTTTATTTTTTTACGAGGTCTGCATATAAATTTAAATTTCTTTTTTTTAAATGTTTAATAAACTGAAAATTTAAATTGACTTCATAACATTTTGCACCTATTGAAATATACAAACTAGAGTTAACAGCAACTACAGGAATTTTTCAAAAATGTCCACTCCAAAAATTTATGAATGGGCATTTGTACATAGGAAGACATGCTCAGATTCCTACTCATATAGATGTAACCCACACAGGCAGATATGATACAATGTGATATTATATTATATATATATATATATATATATATATGTGTGTGTGTGTGTGTGTGTGTGTGTGTGTTTTACTATCATATGTTAACTATGAAATATTCAAATGTAGTCTCATCGTTTCTGGAATAAAGCTGTGTTTTATTTTGGTTGATTAGATGAAAATTTGTATAATCTTAAAAACGCAGGAAGCTTATATCAGTCTCCTTCACATTATTTTGAAGGATTCTTGATTTCATCATTATTTATTCCTGTATCACATTGTATCATAAGGATTCCAGTATTAAATATTTGAACGTTTTCTCACAATACATGTTAGTTTATGGATTTTAATTTAAATGGAAGAGTTAATAGGCAAAGTTTTCATAATTTGAAAAAATTGTTTTTAAGTTAATATTAAACATTGGTAAATTATTTCAATTTATATAAATTGCACATTGAACAATTTGGGCATTAGAAAATGTTATAACTGTACGAAGATGCCCACCTGCTCCCATTTACCCATCAAAAGCACAAGAAATTTTTTGGAGTTTGCCATTTATTACATTTAGATGCTACTACTCCTTTAAATAAAATCTACATGTTTTTTTTACTTTGCTATTGTACTGCATTTCACTTTATAATGTTCCAAAACACAACATATGTTTTACTTATAGGGATTCAACAGAAATCAAATTTTCCTAAATTCAATTCATTTGTTCAATATAAAGCTATTTTATTTTAATACCATATTGATAACATCATGCATTTTAGATTTGCAATTATGTAGCTCCTCTGGTGGTGATAATTTCCATTAAATAAAAAAAATACTGATTGCAAGAAGTATTTCTTTCCTTGATAAACATCTTGTAGAATTTATAAAATTCAATGGAATTCCAGATTGTAAATAAATGATCAAATGACTGTACAGAAAATTCTTTGAGGACAATATATAAATGTCCCTCAAAATTTTAAAATGGTTTTAAAATAATAGGATTATTCCAGACTATATTCATTGCCGGATTGATGACTGAAATCTGAATTGAGACGTGGATGAAGTGCGCTATTGACAACTCAATGATACCCAAAACGCTTTAAACACCTTAATACTCTGAACGAAACAAATGAGATTCCAATCCAACGAATAGTTAAAATCACTTTTTCTTTTCCGAACAATTTGCAGAAAATAATTATTTGAAAGATACAATGTCCTCTACTGTATTCTGTGTTTAAATCGTAAATTACCACTATTTCTATTTCATTAAAACTGTCAAATTAATATTGACATACTGTTAATACATTATATCGTAAAACATAATTTAACATGCTAATAAAAATTCAATCTAACATTAGTAGCAACACATTTTATCAAATATGATTTGTAAGGGGTTGCTTGAATAATTTGAAAATAAGAAATTGGATAACAAAATGAAAGGAATCGAAAAACTTTTGTAATGAAAAATTAAAAGCATTATAATCGAAGATAAGATTATACAAATACCGTGTATAGAAATAAAACCTTTCGAAACATGTAGAAATAGAAGAGAGTGTCTTTTTTCAACTCAGTGGTTCGAATATATAAAAACCATTCAAGGGCACTCAGATTGTATTTCGTTCAGATGTATTGTCTCATGAAAAGTATTAATCACTTTGTAGTTAATTTTGGAAAAAATAATTTAAAAATTTATTTTTGTTTTTTTATTTTTTGTTATATATTTTTCTCGAAAGTGGTTCAATTATTAGTTAAATGGTTCAGAGAATTATTTTAATCAAAAACATTTAATGCAGAGCATTTATTACTTATTAGATAATCAAAAGTTTAAACTATTGACAGAGAATACTTCTAATTATTTTTTTCCCTTTAGACACAAATAAGAAGAAATATTTAGAAATATAACATATTTATGTCTATTGGATATGTGCAGTAAAATTACGAATTGAAGTAAGGTAGAAGATATTAAAACTTAAGATATTTTTAGGGAATTAATACAAAGAAAAGAATTTATATATTCTAAATACCAGAATAGTTGCATTATTTTAAATTTAATATGAAACGCTTCATGATTGTACATTTTATATTCATTGACATAAATTTCACACACAATTTCGGATGTACTAGAATTCTGCAATTTTGGTAAATGATGTGTATAATGCAATTAAAATATAGTAATATTTTCAGGCCATATAATAACATTTTCTGATTTTATTCTAATATTTACAGATCTTAACAATTAACTGATTAATTCAATCAGCTTGGCTGTATGCAAGAAAAACATATGAATTAAAATTTCAGATTTTGAACTATGTAGAAGAGTAAAATGGTAAAAATAATCAAACTTTAATAAGGATTTGAAACAAACTCCCTTTTAATACTTTTCTAAAGTTCCGAAATATTTATTTTATAGAAATTTCTGGAAAAGGGGAAAAAATGATTAAAGGGTTAAAAACAACATTTGGCTGTCATAAAACGACAAAGATTACCTTAAAAAAATAATTCTGCAAAATTCATTAAAAATTGAAATATGTTTGAAATTCATTAAAAAATATTCAAAACATTCAAAAAAGTGTTTATTTTTATGATTAATACTTTTAAATTTTGTTCTGATCTTCAGACTTTTTATTAAAATATAAAAATGCTTTTAAAGAATAATTTTAATTAAAAATTCTTTCTAAGTTTATTTATTAAATTTAAGTTGGTAAGTGAAAAATTGTAATTGCTATAAATTATAATAATTATTTGTAATAAGTAACACTTTTATATCAAATTATTTTTTCAATAAATATATGAATTTAGTTTTATTTCGTAGAGATACAATATATTTAAGTCTCAAAAGGGTCAGTATCAATTATTAAGATAAATAAAGTGTCTTACGAATATTATGCTTAAGAGGAAACTTGAAGGATGAAATAAAGTATATTATTAGAAAAGAAAATGGGCTGATTTCTCTACACATAATATTAAACAGGAATTGATCAATTAATTAAAATTATTTTTACCATAATTCAAATATGGACAATTGAGCAATAGAAGTATATTCATCAACGAAATTAGTTGGCATACTTGATTTCCAATTTTGCATTTGCAAATTTTGCAAATTGCATTTTCTAATCACAGTTAAAACTTGATAAATAAGAGATTATTAGGTTGTTGGTTACTAAAAATAATATGTAATATTTACTTATATTATTTCATTCGTTTATCTATACTTTTCTCAACCTATATTAATCTTAAAGAATAAAAAATAATTTAAAACCAATGAGACGATTAAAAGAAAAGAAAATAAGGTCATTAAAACGAAGAGGCGATGCTCCCTTTTTCTATAGACATGCAATTTTAATCCACTTTTCCATTTCTCCTTTTAGTTTTATAAGGAGTGTAGGAATTAATATGGAATAATATAGGGTAATTGAGATTGATGAGACCTTTCTAAATGAATGACATATATAAAGCATTAGAAATTTGGAGTTGTAATTAAAACTACAATTTCTGTACTAACTTAAACTACTTTCATTATAAAAGTTAGTCTAACAAAAAATTTCTCTTGATGAAAATTAAATTTACATCATTTTAAGCATAATGATAATTAGTGCCGCGCTGTAAAATGGGGTTAAACAAGTGAATGTGTGTGTCATCTTCATATGAGCTAAAAGTTATGCTTCTGCTCTCTGGGTGTTAAGGAATCTTTACACTCAGAAGCTATTGCCCCTCCATAACTCCCTTTCCGTGGAAACACGAGCACGACATCCTCATCAGCAACAATAGTATTATTGCAGGTTTTTGCATGCTTCACAGCTTTTACCAGTCCAAAATGCTCTCACTTTCTTTAGATTTGTACTGTTATAAGAAAATTAGAATAATTTGATTATTTTTAAATTCATTTAAGTAATTTTCAATTAATTTTTTAATGATTAAAATCTATCTAGAACACTACTAAGAAGGAAAAAAAAAATAGTTAAAATTTAAAATATGTCATTTACTTCATTACATATATTAAGTTATAAAATATTTTAGCAAATCATCTTCAATTTGAATTTTAAAGGAAAAATAATTTTAGGGTAGATTTTTAAAATTAAAAATTTTTAAGTATACATTGATAAATTATAAAATACAAACTTATATTTCGTGACAATTATGCTGATTTTGAAGTTTTAATGAAAAAAAATTTAATAATGCACTGATATATATTTTTTCGAGAACTATTTTTGGGTAATACAATAAAAAATAAATCTGACTTAGTATTAACAGTAGTTGTAATAGAGATGTTCATTCACAAATGTAAAAGGTTTTTTTTCTATTTTTATAGGAGTGTAATGATCAAATGCCAAAAATTAATATTGATGAACACATTCAACGCGTGGCTGGTGAGTTTCTGTAATATTTTTTCTGTTATTAATATATATATATATATATATATATATATATATATATACACACTGAAGTGACAAAAGTCATGGGATCGCAATATGCAAATTTACAGATGGCAATAATATCGCAGCGAAAAAGTATAAATGCGCAGTTCGTTTTCCAGAGCTTTCATTTGTGTTCAAGTTATTCATGTGAACAGGTATTTCGTGATTTATGGCGGCACGACGAGAATTAATAGACTTTGAACGTGGAATGTTAGTTGGAGCCAGACGCATGGGTTATTCCATTGCGGATATCGTTAATGAATTCAACATTTCGAGATCCACAGTATCAAGAATGTGCCGAGAGTATGAAATTTCAGGCATCACATCCCATCAGGGACAGCGCAGTGGGCGAACACCTGCACTTAACGACTGAGACCGCCGACGTCTGTGTAGAATGATCAATGTTAATAGACACGCAACACTTCGTCAAATAACTGCAGGGATCAATGTGGTACGTACGAGGGACGTGTCCGATAGGACTGTGCGGCAAAATTTGTCTTCCTTGAGCTATGACAGCAGAAGACCGATTCGAGTGCCTTTACTGACAGCACGACATCGCCTGCTGCGACTCTCCTGGGCTCGTGAGCATATCGACTGGTCCCTAGACCAGTGGAAAACCGTGGCGTGGTCAGATGAGTCACGATTTCAGTTGTTACGAGCTGATGGTAGAGTTCGAGTGTGGCGCAGATCCCACGAAGCCATGGACCCAAACTGTCAGCAAGGCACTGTTTAAGCTGGTGTGGGCTGTTTTTACATGGCATGGACTCGGTCCTCTACTGCAACTGAACTGATCATTGACTAAAAATGGTTATGTTCAGCTGCTTGCAGATCACTTGCAGCCATTCATGGACTTCACGTACCCACACAACGATGGGATTTTTATGGATGACAATGCGCCATGTCACCGGGCCAGAACTGTTCGCGATTGGTTTGAAGAACATTCCGGACAATTCCAGCGCATGATCTGTCCACCTAGATCGCCCGATATGAATACCATCGAGCATTATCGAAAGGTCTGTTCGGGCCCAAACTCCTGCACCATCCACACTTTCACAATTATGGACGTCTATACAGACAGCATGGCTCAATATTACTGCAGAGGACTTCCAATGACTTGTGGACTCCATGACACGTCGAGTTGTTGCACTTCGCCAGTCAAAAGGAGGACCGACACGATATTAACAGTCATCCCACGACATTTGTCACTTCAGTGTATATATATATATATATATATATATATATATATATAGGGGGGTGTAAAGTTGATGATGATGTATGAAAAAAGTAAAAGACGAGTTAGGTATTAAAGGTCCTTCCGATAAAATTGAGATACCTTTGAATGTACCGAGAGTGTGCAATGCTGTGACAAATCAGTATATATATATTCATCTCACGTATAGGAAGAACAGACCACAAAAAAATGGTAGATTTAATGGAACTTAGCTTATGATCGATCAGCTAATCACTAGTATCTAGCAAAGAATAAACAATATTTGAGAAAATACATTCTGAAGTCTTAAAGCAGAGGTTCAGTTCACAAGAAAGCTCATCGCACTTTTTGCAGTCGATTTGGTCTTTTCAATGATATAAATGCCAAAATTAGAAATTTCGTGCTGTTGGATAAGTTTTATCTTTCTTGACGAGGTCAATGTGTACACAATATTATTTTGTTTCAGTATTTGAGTGGCTTCTCTACATTCTATATCAATCACCAATAAATCTTCTAAGATATAATGAAAGATAAATATGACTCATATTATTGAGTAAATATTTTTTCAATTATATGTTTGAAGTTTCATTAATACCTATTTATATTAATACATGTAAAAGCATTTTGTTATTTATGTAAATAGATTCCATAATTTTTGCCTTTTAGAATCCTTTATTATTTTTTTCTCCTTATGTAAGTCCATTTCTCGTTGTAACTCAAAAATCGATGTTTTATAATTCAGATTGTATGAGAAAAAACTAGCTACCCTTACCTAGCCGAAGCATTTAAGATAATTAAATTTCTTTTGTTATGAAAACGCTGAGACAAGAACTTTGATTTGAGTCCTAAAGGTTATCATCAGTCAAAATACATGATGTGAGGGATGGGGATGAGACTCATATCCATATTTTATTTTACCCACAGGGAAGCAAAAATCAACCACCATACCGGAAATTTCTTATCACTCTTTCTTGGAGTAACTGTCAATAAGAATCAATCAAATATATAAGAAAATCAATAAGAAATTAATTTAATCCCCCTTGTTTCTATTTGTAACACTTTATAAGGAAATGATTTTTATTACCACGGACTGATTACTTCAATATAACAGGAGAAATGGATTAATGGTTGAAGATGAAGGAAATCATATATTCATACTATGAAACATGTAAAACATCTTTTATTTCCCAATAAATTTCATGTATTCACAAATTTAAAAAAAAGTATACAAAAATTAAATACACAAGCTATCCCTAGTTAAATATAAGAAGTTAACAATTGTGAGAAACCCAATTTCTCTTACATTTATACCACAACGCTTACGTCCACGGTGCAAGTTAACAACTAGCCAAAATCTTTGAAAGTCTCCGCTTCAAGCCAACATCGGAACAAATTGGAAGAAGGAAGGAAAAAAAAAATTGGAGGAACAAATTGTTAGTCTTTTCGATCATATAATGATATCTACATGAGAAATTGATAGAAGTATTTTCCTTTTGTTATAATTCTATTTGTTTTAACTTTGAACCTTTGCTTCAATGCAACATGCTAGTACCATTTTGATATTCGTCTTTCTGTCCTTATACTTCTTGTCAAAATTTGACATTTATTCTGTTATAAAATATAATTATCTTTCTTTTAATCAATGGAAATAAAAGCAGCTCTTATAATCAATGTAGGCAGATATTTTCAATTATTTGAAAGTTTACCATCATTATTTACATTTAAAACTAAATATCTCAAACTATTGAGCAGGAAAAAAATTGTGTGAGGGGGATTTGTTGTTTAAAATTATACTGTGATTCTAAAACTTTCATGTCTAAGTGTAAGCGTTTAAAAGAATATTGTCATATTCTCTTTGACAAAAAAAAAAAGATAATTTCTTTTGCATTTTAAGTCATTTGTAACTTGGAGCTAATGAAAGTGAAAACATAATCTCGAAGTTAAAGTTTCGTATATCAAAATTATAATCTCAAACAATAAGAATTTATCACAGCTGATTCGGGAATTTCAGTTTAATTCATCATTAGCTATCAAAGTTTAAATACGAATGCAAAAATGAATATTGTTACTTAATTTTTATTATGTATAAATTGCATATAAAAATTCAATGACTTGTGAAGATTTTTAATGATGAAGAAATTGTAGACGGTATAAAAAGCAGCTTGAGCAACAGAGTCTGGATTCATTGTAAGCAAAGTAGAAAAAAATATGAATGAATCAAGTTTCTAATTTTAAGACTTTTTAAAGATGTGAATACTAAAATTTAACAATATTCCCCTCCTTATAGTATTTGTGCTCTTTTTACTGTAATATATTCAACTAAGTAGAAACTTAATGTGGGGAGAAAAAGATAAAAGCTTTTCTACATCTGGTGAGAAATAGTTCTGGAAAGTCAGGAAAGCTACCATTTCTCCAGGTCCACCCAATCTGATCTTTTTTCGATAACTAACAGGTGGGAGGAGTATCTGAAGAAGAAACCTTCACGCATGCGCTTCTAATTCGTCTCTCTGATTGGAAATTGAGTGTTGACCGTGGGTTCGAGTTAGGAGGGAGTGCGTCGGGAAACTACGCAACAAACAAAATAATATCCGGCAGACGGTTCCAGCGACACACTTTCAGATCGACTGCAGGACTTGATGGGAGTCGGTTGCAGTTCGATAAGAGCAGCCGGAGCGTTTAGTGGCCGGATCGAAGCTCCCGGACATCCCTAGTAGTTTCCTGAGAGCATTCGGTGGTTGAATTTTGTCCGGTATGTTCGATTTCTTTGATGTCTTATCTAAGCAACGCTGCTTGACGAAATTTTTGGGTTGTTTCCATATGCTGATACATATCTCCCGGCAACTTTTAATCAAATATATAATTATTTTTATACATTATTATCAATGAATGAATGTCCTTAAGTTATTAAATATTGGCGGTGTTCAACTAGTTTTATTCAATGCGCCAATTTTTTTTCTCCTATTAAACTGATTTTCTTCAAATTAGGCTTTGATTTGATTTTACGTTTCATTCATTCGCTAAAATTTTGATAAAACTATTTTTTGAAAATATAATAGTTGTTGAATTATTTTAAGAGATTAACTACGCGTGTTATTTGATCCTGACAAAAATTTGGCTACATTTATAAAACCTTTTGAAGTTTAGTGATTTCTGTACAGTAATTAGGAAATATAAGAGTTTTTCATTTAGTTATTTATTGTTTAACATTTATCTAATGGAAAGTTAAATTAAATTGAATGATTAAAAGAATATCGCATCTTAGCTTAAATAATTTTTTTCATGCGCATTAAACATTAAATTAAGTTTATTTCAATTGAAATAATTTTGCATTCTCCAGAAATAAGAATCCCCTTATTAAAACATTTATATAGTAAAAAATGAATAACATATGGAGGGACTTTAATAATATTTAGCATATTTCATTGTAAGGGACTTTCCATTTACGAGAAAAGAATACCTTGAGAATACTCTCCCCTTAATTCTAGCTGATGTTTCTGACATATCAGCTTAAATATGCGGCAAAATAGTTAAATTCATTTTCAATATTTTAAACATTTCAATAGTTAAAAGATTTCTTATTAAACATATTTTTCAAAAATTTTGAATTTCTAAATTTCTTTGGCGTAGTAGTCTTAAACATGGATATATATCATAAATTCTAACGCTACAATTGCAAGTTTTATATTTTGTTTTCTTTAAATGCTATGCTCTGATAACTTTGTAAACATATGCGTAACATTTTGAAATAGTTTTACTTCATTATATTACCACTCAGATTTAAAACATTGCCCAATTATGTAATATAATTCTCAATAATTTATAAAGATAATTTTATCTTATTTTATTCTTTTTTTTTCTTAACTTGAGCATGTACTTCATACAAGCAGTGAAAGAAATTAAGAAATTAATAAGATTTTATGCTTTAATTTATGAGATTTTAATTTTAATTTTATAAAGTTTGAGTTAAAGAAATTATTGCTTGCAATAAAGCTTGTATTACTTGTTACAGTTATATCGAAGAATTGGTGGCATTTGTTTCCTTTCTTCTAATTTATTTACTTTCTAATTCTTTTACTTTTTGTTTCTGACTCTTTTCCTTTCTAAAAGGTTTTTATATACTTTTGTCGATGAAACATATGTCTCGTGCAATAGCCTGAATTTCTGAAAAATTCAAACAATGCATTTATTTAGAATAGAACTCTTAATGTTAATTAAAAGCGTTTTTAAAGGAATTAACAAATATTTTGATAAATTAAGCATTATCCTCTTTCAAGACATATTGGACAAGCAATGAAGAATGAAACATATTAACTTTTAATTTAAATTATTGCCATTTCAACAACATTTAGTAAAATTTTTTTAATTGATTGATTGTTGAAGATCTTTCTCTTATTTTTTGCCCTTTTATCATTCATTTTTTTAAAATTTTAATTCATTCTTAATTAATGTCTTAGAATATGACACCTTTACGAAGTCGCAAACATGTACCATCCTGATTAGTTATTTCTGTTTGGATAAAAATGTCAAAAAAAATTAATTTCTTAAAGATTTTCATTTGATTGTATTTCTATTTTTTTTTAAATAAATAATGCCCAAAGGATCATTCCTATGATTTATTCATGAAATTTTGTATCCATGAATAAATCCTTTGTTTTAATATGGCATAAGATATGAATATTTAATTTCAAATTATATGGTAGTATATATATATATATATATATATATATATTGCTCGCATACGATTTTGAAGATGAAATTTTTTTCAGAATTTTATTGTTGAATAATTCAATAGCACAGCATTTAAACACAAAAAAATATTTTTCAGATTTTAAATTTCAGCATTTTTTAAAATTTCATCACAGAAAAAAACAATAATTTGGTTTTTACTTTCTCTTTCAAAACACAAAAATCTTTTAGTTGTAAATTAACCTAGGAGTTACACGGAGCCTCAATATTCGCATAAACCTTAGCAATATAGCTGACAATTTTTCTACAGAATATAAATAAGAAACAAAAGAATCTTCATTGATGTAATTGAATTTGAATTCAATGCATGAAATTGTAGACCTGTAGCAAATTACGGACGAATTTGTCCACCTATTTGCATAAATGCAAGACAACTCAGCACCTTAATTGAGTAGAAGAATGTTATACATGAGTTGACATAAATAATTGGTTATTATTAATAATACTTTGCAATTATTTATAATAAACTGTAAGATAATTTTATTAATCCGTTTAACAATCGTCATCAATAATTACAGACAAATCGCTTTAACCATGATATATACTATCCGGTTCATTTTTTTTCAAGAACATTTAACATTAAATGGAACTATTATATTAAAATTGAAAAATAAGTCCATAAGTTTGTTCAATATGATTTAATATTTGACCTATAATTTAAGATGTAACTTTTTTATTTATATTGGAGTTTTCGACTAAAAATACAAATTTCCAAATTTTGATAATACCAGATTTAATCATGCAGTTAATATTTTTCATGTAACGATGAAATTGTGAAAAGTCAGATCGATCACTTTAACTATATAGCACTTTGTAAAATATAGCTAATTTATGAATATTACAATAAAAATCAGTGTTTGTAGGAATTTTTTTTAATTATTAATTACCAATAAGTAAGGTGACATTTTGCATTAGATCATATTCTTTATTGGAAATGACGAACATTTTCATACTGCATAAACTTTCTTCAAGAAACAATATTTTGTCGATGGTAATCAAATTTATAATTGTTTATTAATCAATATTGACATGTTGTATCAAGTGCGAAAGCTCTTTCGACCTAGTTGGTTTCATTTTAATTTTGTTGATCAAGAAATGGATTTTGATTGTTTTAATAATTTTATGATTGTATATATATATATA
>JAPMOQ010015914.1:5585069-5599812 GCA_026543055.1 Argiope trifasciata
CATGAATTGTATTACATAGTAACCATATGGTGGCTAGTTTCTCAGACCAAGTTTCTCAGATTATGGATTTTTTTGCATGAGCGCATAGTCTTCCATAAACATGAGCGTAAATTTGCCTGCTGATTGCTTAGTAAATAGCTATATTCTTTTGAAATCAATGCTCACAAATATTTGTCTACTTCTGATTCAGATGCTAATAGCTACCAAGTGATGAATAATCAATATCCATTGTTGTAAAAAGTTGTTGACTGCCCTTGTCTTAGTATTAAGGAAAAAACTGCCATACTTATCTTAGGATTAAAGAAAAAAATGCTATACTTGCTTTAATATTAAAGAAATTTTTTTTTTGCTTGCCTTAGAATGAAAGAAAACGTTACGAATAAACATCGAATTCCAGACTGATTTCTTTTTTTTTTTCTTTTTTTTTTTTTTTGCTCTTAATAATTTGCTCATAAAGATCTTAATAACTTTTTGTTGAAACATATTGTGAATTATTCTTAAATTCTTAAAGATTATTTTTAAAAGGCATTTACTTTTTTTTTTCATGTATCCTTTGTAACTTTCTCATTAAAATATTTTTAAATGAAAAATTATAATGTAATAATGTTATTCTGTTTTATAGTGCTGTCCTATTATAGGCTGTTAGATTATAAATCTTTAGCAAAAGTATAACAAACTGGGTAAAATATAGATTTTAGAAATGTAACG
Organism: Argiope trifasciata; assembly: GCA_026543055.1. NCBI lineage: Eukaryota > Metazoa > Arthropoda > Arachnida > Araneae > Araneidae > Argiope > Argiope trifasciata. The sequence goes on from JAPMOQ010015914.1 coordinate 5,585,778, forward strand.
GCAGTTAAATATAGTTTAAAAACAAAAGAAACTTAGCCACTAGATATCATGAAATAAGCTCATATACCTCTGGTCCCAAGATTCAGATCTATATGCTTTGAATTAATGATAAGGACGATATAGCTTCTCCATCTTTTTTATTAGCTGGGTGTAAATTAAAATATTTTATTTACATATTAGGTCTAATAATATCAGCATCTCTTCACCAAATTTCCCCCCAATACCAGATCTTATTCTATTATCTCTTAATCCGCAACGAAGTCTCTGATTTGAAATTCAAAAAACTATTATATTTTTGCATAATTATATAATTTAAAAATTATAGATGATTTTAAAAAGTGTTCGATGGGTAATCTCGAGGATTTGAAATCGTAGAATTCAGAATAAAATTTTCAGGTATTGGAAGAGTGATATTTTATTAACGTATAATATTACTAGCTATGCTTGGTCAATATCCAAAACTCGTATAAAAGATATACAGGTATCCATTACTCATAATTTCACCCATTTAATTCAATTTTTTTTTTTTTGAAATGCAAACATAGTAAGATATTATCCCTGTTAAACTAGCTTGTTTATGAGACAGAAAATATGTAATATCAACATGATTTGCATCTTTGCCTGAAGTGAACTTCGTTGAGTTTCTAAGGAAGAATAAAATGGTTAGTTTATAAAAATATTTGCAGATTTAAAATTAGTGTACACAGAAAATGATTGTTTAGGTTATTTGGTCTACTTTTATGGTAGTAGATGGCCTTTACTGATGTTCATATACCTGTCATTTGCATAGATGAATAATGTATTATTTTGTGAAAGATAAACATGTAAGTTTAATAAATTTTTTCTATATTTGTCTCATTTTTTTTAATAACGAAGGACTCTATTTTAAAATATTTTAAAAAGTCAGGGGGATTTCTTACCTTTTTACATATAAATTTCATTGATTGGAATGGTACATACTTGTAGAAATATATGGTGGCTATAGTTAAAATTCCATTTGGAAATGGTCATAAAAGGAAAACTACTCGTCCAAATACTATAAAACATGGTAATAGTTTGAAAGAGGTCATGGGAACTTTTCTTTCTGTCTTAAATCAGGATGGGTCAAAAACTCCATACAAGGTGAGAAGTGACGCTGTAAGTAATATTGATAAACAATAAAAGGACATGAAGGCATTGGTGGAAGACATGAAACATATAAATAATGTTCAGTGGGGTGTCAGCCATTTTCTGAAAGCAAATTAAATAGCATTTCTACATTCTCAACAATAGCTCTTAACATATTAAGAGAAATATCAAGCTCATGTCGGTTAATCGCATCTTTCAGTTCCTCCAAATTGTTTAGATTATCACCATAAATAGTTCTACTGAGATTTAAAAAAAACATGGAACATGCTCTGAGACACATTTCATAAATAATTAAATATGCTTTAAACCGATGCCTTTTGTGCTATATTGTTTAACAACATTGCAAACAGCACCATTTTTTCTTTCTGGAAAGTTTTATACCCTCCCCCCTTTCTTTTGGTGAAAAAGAAATTCCTATTTTCTCCTTTAAACTATTATCCAGTTTGATAACATTTAGTCCAGTAGTATTGCTTTCATGACCGTATTAAACTGGAATTTTAATTATAACCACCCTGTATATCTACAGTGTTATTAAAATATTATATTAAGATGCACGACTTCCTTCTTGTATATTGATTTTTCGCTATTTATATTGATTGTATATTGATGTATATTGTATATTGATTTTTCGCTATTTATCTATCTATATGTAATAAGAAGAAAAACATATTATGTAAGTGAATCTTTATACTTAGAAACGCCTTTATTATTTTTATTTGTTTGAAAGCAAAGCCAGAAAGTTAGATCAGAAGTTTCTAACATTATGGAAATGTGCAGGTCAAATTTCAAAAGGCTTCTGAAAAATAAATACGTATCATAACCCTGATGGTGACATTTCGAAATGATGACGTGTTTACTTTGGTTGGATCTTAAAGTGATTTAGTATTCCCATGGATGTAGTAAGATGTTGCTTTTTATGGGCAGTTGCCAAACTTTTTATCCGAAAATATTTCAAGTATTCTATGCTCAATTCAATCGTAGTTCAAGGTGTATTTTTTTTTTCAAAAAGGCCTATTTTCTGTTTTGATAATGTGCCAGAATTCTTTCCTCTTAAAATACAGTGCATCAAACCCATCGAGACTCAAACTTGCATCTGAACTTCATCAAATGAAATCTGTCAAAAAAAGCAAAATTTTTATGACATCTTAATACAAATAAAGACAAAATTTTGTAGACATTTTATGACAATAACTTTTTAAAAATTATTTGAAAGCTTAATTGTTTAAAAGGCAACTATTATACGGAATATTTGTTTGAAAAATATTCAAATGAAAGTGATTTAGCCTAAGTTTCCCGATACAAATGGAAAGAAAAACAAAAAGGAAAATTTACTTATTCACAGAAAGCTATAATTTTTGTAAGAAAAAGTAAAATTACATTCAATTTTCTGAAACAAATTAATTCATTTTGGTGAAGAAAAAAAAATCTTTTTTTTTGTATATTGATAAATGCATCTTATGTATATAAATTTTACATATGAGATTCAAATCAATTAAATGTAAGCAATTAATTATCGCAGTATCGCTTTTCAATTAGAAATTGAAATCAAGCACATACATGCATAATATTGATCAAAAAAAGTTACAGTTATTTTCGTTAAAACATGCAAATTAAATTAATATAAACACATCAGAATTTTTAAATAAATCTTAATCTTATAATTTTTATCCTAAATTTTCAATTGAATTGAATATCATCTTAATTTTTAAGAGAAAATTACTGAATGCTTAAACAAATAAAAAAATTTAAATGTGATATTGCTTCACATGCAAATTTTGAAAGCCTTAAATGTAAAATATTTTTGATATTTGAATATTTTAATTAATGATCACTTTAAAAGTAGACAAGCATTCCATAATATACGATTCCTCTTAATGCTTTCGGTAATGTTTTAAGGAATAATCTGCAGAAGAATTTTAAATACTCATTCTTCACTCAAGAATTGTTTACGCTTTCACACTGAGTAAAAATTGTGCTGTATAATGAAAGAAATAATATTGAAAAGAGACATTATAAACATTTTCATCTTAATTATATTAATAGTGAGTTATATTATCAAAATTAATATTAAAGTACATTCCTTGATTGAAGCAACTTTAATATGACCCAACTGCTACATAAAACTTAAGGTACTTTATGAAGCTGCAGAATTAGTGTTTCTGTCATTATCCTTGATTGAGCTCTGTGGGAAATACATCTAAACCGATTCTACATCTTTAAAGCTCTCTTTCCAGTAAATGATTCTCTGGATTCTCAGTTTTACTGTAGATTTTCGTCTTAATTTGTTTTCCTGATGCATCTTTGGCTTCTCAACACATTTAATTTTCTTGCTCCATGCGGTTTCATTAGCTAGTTCAGTATTGATTGAACTTATCGATGGTATAATTCCAATTGCCTGAAGGTGGAACCTCTGAAAGTTAATATTTGATGTTCCTGTTTCTAATTAATGTAGATGGATGTTAGATGCAGACTGAAATTATATTTTGGTTAAAATGATCTTCATATCCTCGGCTGTATTTTTTTTTCATTATTTAAGCTATGTATGAAATTCATTAATAGTGGAAATGCAATTCATTAATTTTTATTTTACTAAGAAAGAGAATTATAACTTAATAGAATACATTTGTGTTATTTTTATTGCCTAGTAGTATTTATCAATTATTATTTAATTAGTTTATTTGCAGATATTTTTAGCTAACTAAAAATTAAAAGTTGTTCTTATGCAAACAATTTCATTCCATACAATGCACTTGTGCTATTTTAATTGCCTTGTAGAATTTATTAAATACTATTAAAATAGTTTATTTACAAATTCATTCAATAAACTAATTAAAAATTTAAAGCTGTGCTTATGTATTAAACAATTTCATGCTTTGAAATAAATTGTTAATTTTCTGAAAAAGAAAAAGAGTGTTCCTTTTTTCGGCAAGGTAATTTTAGTGAAGCTTCTGTTTTGAACATTTCCCAGTTGTGTATAAAATATATACGAAAAAATATGTATCAAAACATCTAAAATTTGTGTTTCTATGCATTCATCACATACATAAATACTTCAATTTTTTTTTCAAGAATTTGTAGAATTCTTACTCCTTTTTTTCCATCTGAGTTGAAAAAACGAAACTGAAATTTTAAGTTATTTATGTATGTCAAGAAAAAAAAAATGGATCAACAGGAAAAATGGATCTTTAATTGAAAACTATTAAACTAATTATAATATCATCTATTGGCGTTAAATATAAGCAATCTTGTTTCAAGCTTCCAACGATTCTCCATATCAATATATCATTCCAATCCACTTATATATCTATTCCACATCCAATCTTTACTAAAATTATTTTTGTTCAGAAAGCATCAACAAAAAAGTGACTTTTATCCTTAAAAATTGATTAAAAACAATTTTTATCATTATGTAATTATTTAAATTATCAATAAATAAATTTTCTTCAAACGGAACTGCGTAAAAGAATTTGAATAACAGAAAAGCCAATATCAATTTTATCGATAACACAAAAGACAAAAGTGACAATAAATAAACTAAGAAATCAAAATTGCAATCTCATGTACAGCAAAGATAAAGGATAGATGATTAATTATTAGTTCAATTCTTTTTAAAGCATAATATTATTCAGAATAACCACAAAGCTCTTCCCATGTGTTGCCGGTGAAAATTGTTTTTCTTAATATATATTAATTGATGAAATTGCATAAAAAATAATATACTTCTTCGAAGGAAAATAATGAAATAAAATATCCGTTTTAATCTAAGTGATTAAATTTGAATAATACTAATACCAAGAACTTCTTTATTTGTAAACGGGAAAACATATTTGTTAGTGCTCTGCGAAGGAGACCGTTGCCGTAGACATTAAGAATTTAACATTGATATTCAATTGTTAGTGGATTATACTAGTTATTTTATTTAAATAAAAATAAACAAATTTTGATACTTAAATCAATTTCTTTATAAATAAGTTTCTTTAATTATTTTATCTACAAAAGTAATTTTATAAGACTGAAGTTAGCTGTTAATGAGAAGGGAGTATTTAATATTCTTGTGATCTTTCTCTGACTTTTAATTTTTCTTTCAAAGGAGTTTTTTCGAATGTTATTTACAATAGTACTTTTAACTATTGTAATTGGTTTCTAAGATGATGATTAATTGATGGTGATTAAAATTGATGCTTAAGATGATATTATCAACTTTTTCATAATAATAAGATACATGTTAGTGCTATTAAATTTTTATACTTATAAAATATATAAGGTAGAAGTATTTGATTTAACTTCAAGAAATTTCCTGAATTAAAAAAAAAAACACTATTTATTTTCAATTTCAAATAATGCTATTTTTTTAATACAATGTGTAATTAATAATTAATTTTTTTATTCAATCAAAACCCACATTTATTTTAAATTATCAGTAAAATAATTAAACATGTTAAACGGTGCTCACAAAATTCCAGCTATAGATAAATTAATAACTACTTTTATGGTATATGAGAAAGCTTTAATTTAATAATCCTATATTTGTGTAATTTGGTCCATTTCTTAAAATAAAAATTATTAAATCATAATTAAGTAAATGCATAACATAAGCAAATTAAATGTAAAATTAATTGTTAAATAGTCAAGAAGATTTTCAGGCACCATTTAACATATTTTCTGACAATAACACAGAAAATTATGGCAATCGAAGCGTAAGAATTATAATTAAAATCAAACATTTCTGATAATTCAGCTGAACAAATAAAATATAAAAGGCGAATATACACGAACAATGATAGTAAACGGGCATTTCAAATCTTGAGAAGTTGTATTTTATCCTTAACAGTTACAAAAAAAATATTTATCCTTATTGATTCATTAAAATTTTCAGTAATTAAATTTTCTTCAGAAGAGGCTGTTTAAAAGAATTGGAATAATAGAAAAACGAATTTCAATTTTATCGATAACGCATATGAGGAAAATATACGAACAAATAAACTGAGCAATCAGCATTGCAACCTTAATTTAATAAATTATGCCATTCTATAATTTGAAAGCGATATTTTTCCATGAATAAATTTAATTTCAATCTAAATAATATAATTGAATTTCTTCATTTCAATAAATAAATAAAAGCTTCTAAAAAGTGTTTATGCTCCTTTCTCTCCACTATTTATGAACGCAAATATAAATGTATCTGAAACAAAGAAATATAACAATGATTTTTTTAAAAAATCTTTTTAGGATACTAGGATTTTTTTATTTCTTTCATAGATTCTTATATACATAGTTATAAGCTTAATATTTGCAAAAATTTAAATAAAGGAATTCTTATTTCTTGAATTCTGCATTACGAAAAAGTGTGTGCTCAAATATCATCAACAAAAGAATAATAGATATTTAAACTAAACAAATTCTATTATCGAAACTAATTTTTTAATCCTTTATTTGCGAATCTGAAAGTATTAATTCATAAGAAAATGTTGGATAAATATTTAGCTATTATAGGAAAAAAAGTTAGTTCCATTTAACTCAACACGGTAATGTATGTGCTTCAATATTGTTTCCAAATAAATGATAATTTAAAAAGAAATGGACTTAATAAAATATTTCAACTTTTCGAACAAAACAATGGCAGTATATCAAACTGGTATTCTTCTGGAAACAATAGGAAAAACTCGCTTAACATTTTGATAGACATGAGACTCATTGATAAGACTCATAACCCTATTCATCATAATTTGTAAGGCTCATATTGTATTAATTGAAATTTGCTACCGCTTAAGTAAAAGCGATATACTCAAAATCCGCTTTATGACCGAAAATTCCCTGAAAATGAATACATTAATTACGTCTAGGAACTTAAATATCGGGTTTCAATCAAAAATTCATACTTGATTTCTACAATTTTATGAAATATTTAATAATTTCAAAAGCATTTCACTGTTATTTATAGTTTGCATATTTTCTGCAGGTGGTTAGAAGGTAATATTTTCTACCGCATCAGACAACCAACAACCAATAATTTTACTGGCACTAGACTACCAATAATGAGTTGATATTACCTTGAACAGCCTACTGAGAATACACAGACTATAATGTATATATATATATATATATATATATATATATATATATATATATATATATATATATAAATTACTGTTTGATATATTTTCTTGATACTGTTGGTGACAATTTAAAAGGTTATGCATGAAAGGCAAAATAATGCATGACATTGTAGAATTTATTATGAATATTAGAGCGTATGACTTTAAAAATCCGACTTTAATGAAAAGAAAATAATTGCGATTTTAGAACATAACAGAAAACTAAAGCCTTAATATTAAAAAAAACTATAAAAAATAATGATTTTTTTTTCAATAAAAGTGTCCGATGTTTTGAATTGTTATTCTTAATGCCTTATTACTAAGCGATAAATCGAATAATAGCTTAGAGTGTCTTGTAAAAACAAATTTTTTGTTGTTTAGTTTCTTAATTATCAACTAAGTCAGGTTAGTTGACTGACTTAGTTAGTGCCTAAGTCAGTCAACTTAGGCACTAACTAAGTCTCCAACAACGATAACGTAGCTTATATTTTCTCTTTGCTTAGTAACGAAAAAAAAAAATAATAAGCAGAAAGTTCAGTTAATGCATTAATAACTTTTATTGAAGAATTTTCAAATATTTTATTGTTTAAAGAAACTAAAATGTTACAATTGAAAACAAAGTTCAATTTACTCATAGTTATAGTTAATGTTAAATGTTTAATACATTGAGTTTTGTAAAACACATTATTTTTTATTTCATATAATCACTTAAAATTTTTTAGAAAATTTAAATTATTATAAATGTATAAATGTATGAACTCAAATATTCACGAGATCAAAAATAAGAGCAAAATGTATTTATGGCACTAAAATATCGTAGAGCATTTTTATACGTAGAAATAAACCGAATGCGTATAATATGTTTTTCTTCTTTTTTTGTAATTCTCGAAATAAATTTTCCTCTTTCCTCACTAAGAATTGAATAACTAGATAAATTAAATGCAATTTATATATCGAAAAATTTTAATTAATTAAGACATTGACAGAAATCGTTTTGTCACTCAGTTCAACCCTCTGCGAAATTATGCCTTTCGAATGATATAATATGAGGCAAACGAATACCTCCCCCCCCCCCGCCAGAAGCAAGGGGCATTAAAGGAATGAATCGACTTCTAGAACCGAGCAGACTCTTCCCAAGGTCAGTCGTAATCTATCCATTTGACCTTCAAACTTGGATTTCGGCCATGACTGTTGGGATAAATCGAAATTCTCGTTAATGACACTATTTGAAAAGGAGCCTGCACAAGGAACAGAACAGCTTCTTCTGCTCCTTTGTAAAAGGCTTTTCGCCTCTGCTCTGCATCGCGCCGCTTTATCGTTTCGCTTCCGCCGTAGTGGCGGAATTGTGAACTGGGGTAGTTCACTGTCTTATTTGAATGTTTAATGATCGGAGGCTAAACTGTGTAATACAGGTCCAGCTAAGAAAAGTTCTCCCATTTTATTCTGTTGTAGGGATAAATATTGTAAATTCATGTAGATGCGGTCTGGGTGATTTGTTTATCAAATAATATAAACAACTAAATTGTCACTTAAAACTTACTTTGAAAATGTTTGTTTCTTATCTTACTTGGAGAAGAAATTGTAGATAATTTTTGGAGATTTTTTTTTTTTCAAATAAGATATTAGGAAAGTTTTCCTTCTCGTTTTTGTTTTTAAATAAATTGGAATGATAAACAGTGAAAATCAAAGCTAGACTTTAAAAACGTTTTAATTCTTCAGGAATGCATCTATTTTGCACATTTTAAACTTAATTTAATTGATTTAAATGGTCATTACAGTTTATTTCACCCCATTTAAACGCCAACGAAATTGTTTTGTTTTTTTTAAATTATTATTTCCACTTATTTATAGGGCAAATTTTTACTGAATGTTGACAATTTTTAAAACACGTTTTGCTTCATTTTTAAATGTAGACACTATTGTTAAACTGAAGCTCACAGTTGAAAATTATTTCAAATACTTCATCATTTTTCTTCCAATGCTGTAACTTAATGAAGAATTCTTTTTAATGTCTTCATAAATTACTTGAGAAATAAGAAAATAAAATTAGAATATTATGAAAGTTACATTTTAATAGCACTTTGATGTCATGAGATTTGTCCATATTAGAAGCAGAATAGGTATGATGATATGGATAGATGTTAAAGTCACGCGGATTTAACATCTACCACAACTGGATGATTAAAACTATTTAATTCTAAGAATTATCAAAATTAAGTTATGTACAAGCAATTCGTTGGAAATAAACCAAGGGATATTTTCAGCAAACCATCTTGTCATCAAAGGAATTATTAATTCAATAAAAAATAGCATTCAAAGCCAATAATATTTTTGGAAACCCAAGTTTGTGTTGTCAGATTTCTAATTCACTTAGCAGTTGCAAATATTTTTATTGTATAAATACGCTTAATGCAATAATTGCATTAGCCTTTGTCAGATTCGCATTTGTTTTTAGTTGCATCTACGGACTTGAAAGTACTTTCTAATTCAAAATATCTGAAAAGAAATACATAATCGATAGTACAGTTGATTTGATGCTTTCAAATGCACACGCATTCTTAAAAAAATCTGAATATTAAACCAAGCATTAATTTAAGTTTGCATTTAAATTTGTTTCTTTTAGGCATTCCATTTATTATTGATGCAATAGTACTCTATTCAAGAAGAATAAGGCAGTACACACTATAATTCTTTACAAAAATGAGTTCTAAAAACATTTTAAGAAAATGTCTACGATGAACATCGCATTTTAACCTTCTGGCTGATCGTCTCTCGATTTCTAAGGGTGCAATTCAATGAAGTAAAATCTGCTCATCTCGTGATTTCCAAAGGCATCAATTTTTCTTCCTTTATTGCAGAGCACAGAATGTTTTTTTTCCAGTTTAACCATTGAAATAAAGTATTGTCTGTCCATCACAAGAACTCTGCTAGACGATCGTCTATGTTTACGGCGGGAATTATAGAAACAGGTTAGTGTAGGAAAAGTTCATTTCGCAGAGGTAGAATTTCATTCAAGTTTCCCACGTTGACATGTTTAACAACTGGCGATATTATGTACATTTAATTTTTGAAAACACATTTTAAAAAATGACAAAGATGAAATTTATTTGAGTACTCGGAATATTGAAAATATATTTCTGTAATAAATATGGAAAGAATAAAGCAAATCAAACAGAAAAGCTGAATAATTATTTGTATGCCTAACAAAATGCACAAGAAGAAAAAATTAAGAAGTAAAAGTATGCAAGACAAAAAATTAATCGTCATCATTTCATTCGATTTAAATTTATTTAAGTTATTAATATAAAATTATCTACCGCAAACGCGTCAAATTTAACATAAAAACAACATAATAATATATAATTTTCATAAAAAGTTGCTTTTATTCTGTTATGAAATAAAATGTTCATATTCAAACATGCTTGAAACCTTTCAAGATTTATGTTTATTTTTCTGATATATATACTATTTTCTGAAACACAAAATTAGCGATTACCATACTATCAATTTTTAGAGTTTTAAAAATCAAACATTGATTTTTACTTATTTTAAACATGCACAAGCTTTCTACAGTATAATTAATCTTGCAAAGTTTATATGTAAAAGTATTCTGAATTTGAAGGTAGTTCAAGTGCTCCTTCAAGCACGTGCCAGATGTCCCGGACTTAAAAGAGCCCAACTTAATGAACGCAACATCGATTTCCTAGTGCATTAGTACATTTTTTAGTGCATTATTCTACGAAAAATGAGGTAAAAGTTTTTTTTTGTATTCTAAATTACCATTTATTCGTTTCTCTCGGCTTGAAAAAGAAATATTATTATTTCAAAGAAATCTTTTTCTCACCAACTCTTAATTGAAATAACAGAGTGATAAATGAGGTTTCCTTTTCACTGTATATCAGTAGCCATGAGCTCGAAGCAATAAAGTATCCCTAAATTCCTGAATGCATTTTATCATTTGAGTGTTGGAAATTCTTCCCTCGTCATGTCCTTCCCATTTCTATTCAAAATCCATCAATGCCGTTTGACAATACTTATCTCTCACAGTTTTATTATCACAATCAGTGCACCTGTGTAGAAGAAATCTCGTTAATAAATTTTTAGATTCTTGGTATCATATCAACGGAGGAAAGCAATTGAAACAACAGGAAGGCGAGAAATCAAGCCTAAAAACTAAATGTCTGGTTTTTCGGTTTTTTTTTTTGTACTGAAAAAAAAAAAGGATGCACTACCTATAATATAATATTTTCTTCATACCATCATATAGATGAATAATATTTCGCAATAAATATTTAATAGAATTACTTCTTAACAATTGTATATATTCATTCAATTGCAGAAAAGAAATTAAATTTATCTAATCTCTAAACATTTTTATTTGAAACAGAATTGCTATTTTAAATTTTAAAGTAATTCTTTTTTCTTTTGAAACTGTAATACAATTTCTCTCATTATTATTTAACACTAAAAAAAATTAAAAAAGAGGTTAAAACAATGGCCCCTCCCTTCGCCTTTTTATCTTGACAATGATTGTGATAGGAGGTAACTGAATTTGACCTGTATTCAATACTTTCAATGAAAATAACGTACTGAATTGTAAAACATACTTCTTTAAAAATAATTAAATTGAAAGTTCCCTGCAAGAACATTTTTTAAACATATTTTCAAATAAAGAATTCAAAATTAATAATCAATTAATTTTACTAATTTTGTTGCGGATTCTTCGGTGCAAAACTCTGCAACATTATGCACAATTTTGTGTGCTTGTGATTTTAAAGTCTCTCCTTTCTTAAATCGGAAAGGCATTTTAAAGGACATACAAATTTAAGGGACGAAAAAAAAATTAAATAATGAAATGCAGTTTATATTAACGAAAGAAAAGATTAATAAAACATTAATAAAATATAAAAGAAGTAAGCTAAGTAAATATAAAAATCGTGAACTGCGACTAAATCCAGAATTCGAGTAAGCAACAAGTTTTTCCTATCGCTACGGATTGACGCCAAGGAAAAGAATAACCCCGCAGACTTCCGACCGATTCCACCTATTCAAAATGGATCTTTCCAAATGAAGCCTGTTTCTATAACGCCCACCGTAAACATGGACGATCGTCTAGCAGAGTTCTTGTGATCGACAGGCAGTACATACAATATTAGACGTTTATTTTACATTTTGGCCAACAGATGTTGTTAGTTGTCCACTAAATTACGGCATTTGAAGATAGTGGTATTATAGCTCAAACTTCACTTTTTGCCACTTTTTTCTTACAGAAAAAGCTGCTAGAAAATGTTCAGTGATTGACTGAGTGTAAATTATTGATGACCTATCAGATTCTGAAATCTGTTTTAGTTTTGATAGAGATAGTGATAGTGATATAGATTTTTCAGACTGCTCCTGGAATAGGGAGGACTCTGATCATGATTCAAAAAAGTTTATTATTTAGGATTGTATCAAAATAGGTTTAATTGTATTTTTTCTGAAAGTTTAAAATATTTAAATCTTCGCATAGAAAAAGAAATAGGTCACAAAACTTAAGTTTGTAAATCAATAATTCCTGAAATTACTCACATAAAATTTAAATATCGAAGAATATTCCTAAATTGACTTCCGATTTCATTCTTATAAAATTTTCTTCCTTTTTTCACTTGAAGGAACAAAGTCCTGAAGTTATATTGAACAAGAAACTTGTACAGCTTGATAAAATGTAACACGAAATATTTACTCTAGTGTAAAGCCTGTGACATTTAAAATTATGATGGCACTAAAATCTTAAGTTCATTTCAGTTCTCTGAAATACTCTTTCTCTATTGTTATTAGAATTATTACCAATGAACAAACAACAGCTTTTATATTTTAAAATATATCCTTACACACCACTAAGGAATTTCTCTAACCCTTTAACAGAGTTAGAGAGACAAACCTTGTCAGTGAAACTCATGCGATAGGAGAATTTGCCATAATTCTCGAAGCGTGTTTGAATTAAACCTGGCACGAAGCTGCTGTGAAGTTCTAGAGTTTACCGCAATATTCTAACTGTATTAGAGAGAAATCTTGGTCTAAGATCAGATGTTGTGTCACAAATGTCTAACGATATTAGAGAATGTATATACTAACCACATTAATCTTAATTTAGAATGCTATGTATTACTCAAATGTACTATATTACTTAGGTTTGTTAAAGCAAAATTGTGTTTTACATGTGCCATGTCCCTTGAGAGCACCTTTAAATAAAAACTTACATCTAATATCCTATTTAATAAACTTAAAGGGAAAAAAATTGAAAAGCAAAAAGTACAAATTCACATCTATTTGAGACTAAAAAAAATTTCAATTGACATGTAAGGAGCTCGATTTCCCTGTTTAAGTATTATTTTCTTTTATTCATGAGGAGCATTCGTAAAAAGTCAAGTCTCAGTTTGTATACTTGATTATTGCATTTAGTGGAAAATGCACATGTGTTGTTTTCCATATAATGTAACTAATAATATAATTTAAAATTAAGTTACATTTTGAAACTTTAAATTTTTTAGAAGTGACGTAAATTAATAAAGCTCAATATTAAATAAACATACATCAATAGATAAAATATTATTTTTACATCATATAGATAGTAATATGGAAGTATACCGAATGAAGAATTTGCTTAGGCGAAACAAAAAAGTGAACTAATTGCTTATTCTTGACGTAAAGTATAATATTAAATATGGAATATTTCTAAAGTGAATTCCTAAAACTTTTGCCAATAAATATTAAAAGTGAATAACTAAAAAATAATTAAAATGAAAAAAAATTCTCTCTCATATTAATAATTC
>JAPMOQ010015914.1:5599912-5637750 GCA_026543055.1 Argiope trifasciata
TCTTTTCTTCTGGTCCACTTTGCTGTGCTATGTCGTGAAATGTGTTACTAAACTTTCATTACTGTACAATATTTATTTCTTGTTGTTTGGCTTTTTTTTTCCATCAGTGTATATATATATATATATATATATATATATATAAACAAGTTTTAATTTAATAATAATAAAAAAAATCAATCATTGTATTTAGTGAGCGCAAATGTAGCTACAACTGAAATGCAAATGAATCTAAATTAATTAACAAAATAAGCCAAGCAAAAACGAACACAACCGAATCAAAACTACAGCAAATAGAAAAAGACTCCAGCCTGAAGACCTCCTCAAGGGTCAGCCTTACGTAAGGATCCAAAATAAGGGACCTTTTCTATGAGAGCCCAAGACAATGTCCAAAAGAACCGACCCCCCATGACCCATCATTTCTTTAAAAAAAAATTAAATATTGATATTGCAGTAGTTTTTGAGAAAATTATTATTGCTGAAATTTTTAATAAAACTATTTATTGCTTTTATGAAAGAAATTTTTTGTTATTACAAATTGTTTTAATTTAATTAAATTGTGAGAAAATTAAATTTTTGAAAATTTTAGACCTAAGATTAGATTGATAATTACAGAGTTTAATTATTTTAAAACTGAAGTCGTCTCTTTTATCATAGATACCATTGTTGTATCATTAGCACTTTCGATCCTCAAATCCAGATAAATAGCTTCAAGATGAATTTTTGTTTCTTTCAAAATTAATTCTTTAGGATAGCAATTAGTAACAATATTGCCAATTTTTTTAAAAAAAGTTTAGGGTATTCCAATGGGTACAGCTTTCTTAAGCGCTTTAGCCAATATTTTCCTACATCATTACGAGAAAAAGTAATTAATAATTAATTAATAAATGGATGGAGATTTATTGATGATTTAATTTTGATTAACTTAGAGAATACCAATATTGTTTATACGAAAATCATTATTATTCTTTTTATCATTCATAATTAAACCGGACAGTTATTTGAAATTTCAAATGATATTTTCAAATTGGTTCTTTTGTGGCAGGAACGAGTCGGGTACCAGCTAGTTAGATTACAAAAATGACATAATTGCATTTAAGATCTCAATGCAATATTTCTTGATATGTCATTAGCTAGAGTTTCTCTGTCCATTTAATATTCTATGTAATTGTTATATATTTGATCCATTGGTCTGCCCATATCTTGAAAAATAAAAGTTGAATGTTTAAATAAATCGAAGGAAATCCATCTCTTTATGGAAATAAGGTTTTAATTTATAATAAAGTTTAACATTTTTAAAATACATTTTTATAATAATTTTGATATCACGAATATCATTTACTACGAGAAAAAAATATGCCGTGGGAAGGTAATTGATATTTATATTATTATTTCAGAATTAAAAATCAAACCAAAAATTAATATTTTTTAGAATATTATTCCCAATACTACTTTAAATGCTTTGTGCAACATTTATTGAATTTATATGGTTTTCCCTACATTATATAATATGTTTACTACATAAATATTTAATCCTTCAAATACAAAGATTGATATCTGTAGAACGAGCATAAAACAGCTGCTTTAATTTTAATTTCATATAAGTAATCTAACATCATGCGTATGAAGAAATAAAAGAGCAAGCATATTTTGTTCGCAGAAAGTTACTAAATACTTTTTAGCCAATATCATGATACGTATACATCAATGAAAAACAAAAAGGCCTGTTGAAAGTAACAACAGCTACCAAGAAAAGAGTTCATGTAACATTGTTTGACAGGTTGCTATAAAAAAAGAAAGGGAAGAAAAGTTAATATTCTTATCATGGCAATATTATGATGCTGGGTAATAAATTACATCGAACGCTCATAGCTATTAGTAAGCCTCACAACAAATTCGATTTTCGTATAAAATGAAATAATCCAGAAATGCCTGCAGAAAATAATGTAGTGCATTATTTATTTTTTATATGTGTTCTTAAATGCTGAAAAAATATATTTAATTTCCTTGAAAGTGAAGTATATTAGAAGATTGAAAGACAAAAATGAATGTTATTAAGTGGTTTCATTCATTCTGAATCTCTTAAATAATTTATGAGTCTTTTTACAACTGCAAAAGAATTGAATACAAGTACAAATCCTGAAATTCAAGTTTTGTTATGAACTAATGCTCTAATAATTCATTTTCTATTTTTTTCGTCGTAGAAATTGGTTTCCATAACTTAAATGGATTCCTAAATTATTTAAAATTTATAAACACTAGTGAAAACATAATATCTCGAATAATAATGCGTCTGTAGTGGTGTTTTAATAAGCCAGTAACAACCACTAGACACTAGTGATCACTTTTGTCGAATTGTTATTTCACGCGGATACGGTACAATCCTATAAGAATGATATTTTATACATGTAAGTCAAATTATGTGGAATAGTTAAAACAAGATGATATAATAACTTAGCTACCACATTTTGAATATTAACAGATTTGATTATTAACTAAAACTTTTCAAAATGGCACCTTATTTTTCAATCAGCTCGATTAATAAAGAGAGCAACTCATTCAATTTCACAAACCATTGATTCTACCTACATGGTGAAAATGAGGTTGCTATTTAAATCATGTAACATCATAGCTGTTACTTATACAGTGATGACTAAAATCATTGAGATATCCAGGAAGGAAAGTTATGTCATGCTATGGTTCTTAATCTTCTATAAGTCTGTCCTATTATCTGGTTGTTACATTGTTCAGATAATAACCTTTTATCCTAGAATATCACCAATGATATTATTTGTATGAACTCATGTTGTTGTCTATAGAAATAATATCACTATCAACTCTACGGAAATTCCTTACTTAATATTGAAAAACCTCATTTCTTTACCGCTATGGAGTCGCAGAAGTTTTATCTAAGTCATACTGATGTTTCAAGTGCAATCATTCAAATTCCACTGCACTTTCTCAAGTATTCCACTCGTGCTGTTACTTAAGAATTTCGCTATATTTCTTCTTTACTTAAGGATTTTCACCACAGTGATAGATTTACTTTACGTTGGAGAAATGCTATGCTTCCTCCATATGACACATTTTCCTCCATAAGGCCACAATACACATCTTCAGTCGAAGAAATATGGATTATCGAATCTTCAGTGGCGAGGAATTCATCCGTATCTTCTTGAAATTAATGATAAAGTTTCCAATGTCGCATAAAAGACAGATTCTATTCGGAGGTTGAGGCGAAGGGTATTGTGTCATTATGAAGGCCCTTATCAACAAAACATCTATAGACAGTTTTTTTAAATAATTTTTTTCACAGTTGCTACAATGAGTTCCAAAAAAATTTATCCAGCTTCCATTTTTTTCATAATTTTGTGAAATTAATTGAATGCTATATTTTCATTAATTAACTAATTTACTATAAATATCCTATTTCATTAATTATCCTTATTTTATTAAGTTTCCTATTTTTATGCTACATTTCAATAATCCAATCAATGGGTGGACTAAAATGACCAATCTGGTAATGTTGAAAGTGCTCCAATTTTGGAATTGATTCCATAATTGGAGCTGTGTCTTGGGTTGCTTAATGCCTTGTTTTAATTGATTCTTTATGTATTTATTCTGTCACGGCTTCTAGTTGCTCCTTTTTTATTACGGATTATAACTATTAAAAACTACATTCCTCTTCATTCTAAGATTTATCTTTTAATTATACTTTTTTTCTCATGTGTTTGTCATTCTGGATCTGCTTCGTATTTTAATCCTGTATTTGTGTCATTCATCTATTGCAGAGGTGTCCAAACTTTTCACGGCACGGGCCGGATCGAAATTAGATCCATGTTATACGGGC
Organism: Argiope trifasciata; assembly: GCA_026543055.1. Taxonomy (NCBI): domain Eukaryota; kingdom Metazoa; phylum Arthropoda; class Arachnida; order Araneae; family Araneidae; genus Argiope; species Argiope trifasciata. The sequence continues at coordinate 5,603,760 of JAPMOQ010015914.1, forward strand.
CACATGTATATACAAATTGAAAAATATCATTATGAGTAAAGTAGCATTAAATACTATTAATTAGTACTATTTTATTGTAACTTGAAAATACAAAATACTAAACAAACAAAGTATAATTATATAATTATTTTATATAAGTTGAAATATTTTCATGCAACTTCTAATGCGCAGCAGCAACGGAACCGCCCCGGGCGGCAAAAGTTCTAGGTACGCTACTGTGCGCGTGCAATAATTCCATGAAAACGTTATCGAAATCAAAACGATATTTGTTTTTTTTATACTTAAGTGCTTCTTTAAGCGAACTACTCAAAATTGCTGATGCTTTATTTACAACAAAACAATAAGACTCTGCTTATCGTCAAAATTCACATGCGTATAAAATTTCTTTTATGTTTGAGTTACCGAAATATATTTTTTTATTTAGTCTTATAACTTAACAGCACGATAGACATTTGTGTTTGGTCAAGTACAACAACTCCGTTTTGTTGGCCACTTAGTTTTTCGATATACCTTTATGAAAATGAAAAGGTTTGGGAGGAAACATCATTATGTTTTAAAAGCCTCCGCGGGCCGGATAAAATCACTTGGCGGGCCGGGTTGGCCCGCGGGGCGTAGTTTGGACACCTCTGATCTATTGCTAATTTTATATAATGGGATAGATCGTATGATTTTGCATATTGGTCTATTGTTTGATATTGTTATATGCATATGTTTATGCTGTTATATCTTTTATGTTATAGACTCTTTGGAAATTGTCATTTTTTGTGCTTTTGTATGTTGCTGCTTTCTATGTGTACCTTTCAACTTAATCTACGAAATCCAAAATTGGCCTGCTAATTAATTAATTTAAATATTTATTTTTAATCAAAAGAACTATATTGTATATCCTTATTTACCGCCTATATTCTAGAGATTACTGTAAACCTTTTAATAAAGAAATTGTGGCTCTTTCCACGACGATCTGCAAGGCCTTACACTCTTTCGGGTGATCGGATCGACGTTTGGTAGGTCAAGATCAACACCAGGATGCAACTACTAGAGATGGAAATCCTGACATGATTTATAATTCCATTTTGTAGTGGTAAAAAAAAATGTAGATATTTTAAAATCAGTCTAAAATTTTTATGTAGTATACTTTTATAAAATATTATTTTCATTTACATTGATAAAGGGAGAAAAATGTGCTCGTAACATAGGTTTTGGTCACCAGTAAACAAATTAAATGATAATTGAAAAAAATTGCAAAAGTATTTGCAAAAGAATAACCATTATGTTTTCTTTAAAACTGAGATTATTATAAACTCTATTATGATGATTTCATATCACATAGATCCTATATTCAGAATGGAACTAAGATACGAATAACATCATGTATATAAAAGAAAATTCCTTTGTAACAAGAAAAAAATTCATATGTAGTAAAATAAATGAATAAATATATGGTTTCAATTGATGACTCAGTTAAAATGTTTTTATTATTTCTTAAATGATTTTCATAATAATAATAAAAACTATTGAAATTGTTTTTTAGATATGGAATATATATTGCTTTAAATGGTTATGTTTACATTATTTTTTGAGGTAATATTTGGATTTGTAGGAATTGTTGACAATTTTTTAAAAATATGATTCCCTTCACATCAACAGATGATATAATACTTTTAATCTAATTCAATCATTTGTTTAAGCAGTTGATAGAAACTGGGCCTGAACCTAATTGGGGCCCATGGCAAAAATTTCTATTGGGGTCACCCTCTGCTTCACTACTTCAGTAACGAAGAATCCAACATAGAACTTGTATATAGTATTTTTCAATTTGGGGACCCCAGTGATAGGCCCTTCCTTACTCGAGACCTGGATAGAAATTCACATAATTCCAAAATTTAAATAATGTGTCTAAATAGCAATATATTCTAAAATTCCGATAATAAAATATTCTTTGTCTAAATTATTTTATGGGTTCAATAAATTTAAAAAACGAATTCATTTATCGATATATTTAAAGACTTCATTCAAAACTCTTTCAAAAAACACGTGGTAGATATCGTATTAAAATTCCTTATTACTTAAATGTCATTACTGCTGCCATGGACGGCCTTGACAGTTAAAACTCTCATTCCAGTAAGCATATATCTATACATGCTCATTGGCAGTTTAATGTGTTATAAATAAAAGATATCTCCTGAAGGTTCTTTTAATATGTAAAAAATTAAAGTGTTGCATAAGTGGTAGACAAAGAAATGCTTATGTTTTGATATAATTTGAGAAATGGTGGCTATACCATTTTCTTATTTTGTATAGTTTCCTCATTTTAGCATTTACTTGTATATTTTTCAATTTCAATAAATATATAATAATAGTATTATATATTCAAATTTATGATACTGTATATTTTTCCTTTCGGCCTTTTTTAGGATCTGATTCTTACAGCTATGCATTTTTCTTATGAATTACATAAATGGAAATGATGAAGGGGTTTTGTTTATAATATTTTAAAGAATAATTTGCATACAAATCTGTTAAATTAAATTTATATGAAAAATTACGGAAATAGCTTCAAATATTTAATTTAAGTTACAATTTAGTTAAGGTGTAAAATTTAAAGTATGGTGCAGGATGCTGTTTTATCTCTTAATGAAATAAACTGGTTTTTATTCACATTGTTGAAGTAATTTTTCCAAAATATTGCTTTGTAGGCATGGTAAAAAATGTCCTCTGAGGTGCTATAATAGTTTCATCATAACTTATATTTTATTCATGACGAGAAAACCGATATTTTACTCAACTTGTTATTTTAGAACCGAACTAGACATTTTTATTCGTAATTTCACGCATCCTGTAGGAAAATACGAAATGATATTCATGGAAATGGAGAGACTCTTTCATTTCCTTTTATTGAACTTTACAATGATTTCATTTTTATTCTCATCCGACATAATATATCTCTTAGACACCTACAAAATACGATACAAAAATAAAAGTCAAATTTGCATAATTTCGAAGCCTTTAAGCAGGAAATTTTTCATCTGCCGTAATAATTTGAATTGGAATATATATCATTTTACAATTTCTATGTCATTAGTGTGCTAGAAAAAGAATTAAATTCATGAAAACATTTTCAAATATACTTAATTGTAATTGAATAAGTTCTTTAGTCATTTATTTTTTATTGTCATTTACGGATATGATAAATTACTTACAATAATCGGTCATCAATAATTTTTAATTTAATATTTACATGTAACCTTCTTTCATAAAATATTGCATTTTTCAGCTAATAATATATTTTTAAGGAATGCTATATAATATATTCTAATAAGCTTTGTATGAAATATTATTATCATAGAAGAATAAATTCATACAATCACTTAATAAGCGTAACATACAAGCGTCTTCCAACACAAAAATTTAAATGTTAATTTAATATCAGTATTTATGATTACATTATTAGAATAATATTTCATATGTGATGTGAACCACATTCGTGTTTTAAATAAATTACATCAAACAAAATAAAATAATTAAATTAAAATTGCTTTAAAAGAAATACAAGGGATGTTCAAATGAAAAGGTACGGACACTGTGGGTATAAAGGATTTTATTCAAAGTATACAAGATAGGTCTGAGAAAAATTGTCCCATTAATTAATGAAACTAAGGATTTCTTGTTCCCGAAATTTCGGTAATTGCAACGAGACCCAGTCAGTGAAATTTTGTTCCCATTGATTTGAAAACCAGTTGTAAAAAGCATTGCTTTTGAGCGTCATACTTGAATAAGAATAAGCAAAATTAGGTTTACGTAATGTATATTTAGAGCAAAGATCATAATTTCACTGTACATATTTGCAAATTAAATTATTTTTATTCACGAAAAACTTCTTAAAATTAGAATTGTAAGAAAGATAGAGTAGATTAATCTTTTCATTAAAAATGTAAATATGAACGCAATTAATTTATTCATCATTACTTTTTATCCTGTTGTTTTTGTTTGAAAACTCAAAAACAAAATAATATAATTACTCGTAATTATTGAAACCTAAAATGCATTTTTTATAATTCACTTAAATTTATTACAATTATTAATATGTAAAATATATATTAAAATTGATTGATTATCAATACATAAAATACATATTAGGTTAAATATTTTATTAATTATGAGTAATATAAGTATTAATTATTAAAAGATGAGGAAAAATCTCTATAAATCATTTATGTGAGAAAATTTAAAAGTTTCAAATTTTTCTTCAAAATATAATTTGTACCACATGGAATAGCTGAAATGAAACCCTAGTTAATTCATAGGCTGTCCTTTCTCTTTGGAATCCAGAAAAAAATTATTAGTCTTTTAAACGAGAAATACCGCTAGGTCAGTTGACTAACCTTTCCAAATAGCGCCTGAACGAGAATGTTGGATGGCATTAATTAATCACAGTATGAGAAAGCACCCAGCTGCATTGAGATGCCGAGAGGTTGTGCAAGTTGTTAATTTCGGAACTAGGAATTCGTTTAAACCATTCAAGGGGACTGACTGACACTTGATTTCGTTTATATACTTGCCAGATACGCTGAATTTATGCGTGTTTCTGTCTGCTAGCCTCGTTAATATGTTAATATAGTGAGTAAGTGCCACTTTTAGGCACTTCAGTTGCTTAAGTATCTCAATTTCGTGCATTACGAGAAGAATGTTGAAGCATACGCTAGGGAAGTAAGCATATTTAATTATTTTAGAAATATACATTTTGTGTTTAATTTACTCAGTGAATTGATCTAGGTGACAATAATGTTAAATTTTGCTTTTTGTAAATAAAAGAGAGAAATATATTTATTTTAAAATGAGGACAAAAGTTTAAATTAATTCAGTAAATAGGATTTCGTATTCAAGCAAGTATATCTGAATTGTTTGTTTTGATAATGATAATTGATGAGATTTGAATTACTAAATTAGCCTACATTTATTAATTAGTTTAGGTATTTATGTTTCAGAACCATCGAAGTTAATGAAAGTATATACATGTTCCTAAAATTGTTCAACATTTTATGCTAATATTTAATTTATGTAATTTAATTTGCGGAATACAGTTTTGGCTCATATTTTTAGCATTCTTAAGTGTTTTGTTAAAGAAAATATCCCATTTTCTACAACATAAATTTGGATATTCTGAGTTATACATTGTTTTCTTTCGTTTTCTAGATTTAGAAAAATGTTGACGCCAAGTAAATAAACTAATTGATCAATTGCTTGCTCGTAGAATTTGTTATGTCGTATTAAAATAATCTTGATACATTTAAAATAAATGAATTTTGAATTTGGGTATCCATTTAAAATTGTTGTCCCTAATGTCACAGTTTGATTTTTAATATTTTTCGTTCTATAAGAAATTGGAATGGGATAATGTTAATCTTTAAAATGTGATGTTAAATGGAAACTATATATTTCTGTTAAAAAGGTTCATTTTCAAAAACGTAAAGCATTCCAATTCATTGAAGGTTGAATATCCTGACCTTCGACATGATGCCTATATATTTTGATTCAGATAACAGAATATACAAATTTGAAAGCATATTGGATTCATTCTTTAACCGTTAAAATTCTTTTGATAATTTTATAATCTGACAAAAACATGAAATAATTTGTATTGATATAATTGCTTTTTCCCCGACTGTTCACTCTAAAAATAAATTTGCCAAATTGGTAGAAATCCTCAAATTAAAATAGTGTTGAAATATTTAATATTTTAAACTCTCATGACAAGTTTTATTGAAAAAAAGCCAGCTGAAATGCAAAGTATGTAAATAAAAAGTTGTCAGAAGAATAAGACAGATTCCTCAATTGACAGATTTTTTAATATTCGATTATTTTTCTTCAGTATAGTACTGTGCATTTTCGGCTAAGTTTTGTTTGATGTTAGTTCTGCCTCTTTATCCATATTGTTGTAGCGTCATTGATCCTATAAATCACATGATTAAGTTCACGATGATTGATGATAAAAGTACGAATTTATAGACAGGTTTGTGAATAATTATTAAGAACACCGATGGCTCATTTTTAACCAAATGTTTAACTTGCAAAATATTCGATCAAAGTTATTTTCTAAGGTAGTATAACAAGTCAAAATTGAAAATGTTGTTCGCAAGTTATAATAAAGATAATAAAGGACTACATGTTCAAGAAATATTGGATGTTCTAAGGTCATTTGAAACTATTGACATATATTTGAATAATTAGTTCTAGAACAAAGACAACTTTTTTATTCAAATTATTCGACGCATTCAATTAAACTCCTAATAAATCAAATTTCTAAGACGTAAAGATTATTACCACAAGTATAATACAATTTTTTATCAATTCCGCAGGCTGACATTTCCTTGATAAGATCAATGCTCATCATTCTTATTTTATAGTTTATTATCCTTTCTTCGAATAAGAAGCTTTATTCTAATTCGTAACAAGGAAAATATTTTTAAAAAACACTAATTGACAAATTGAAAAAGATTTTTTATATAAAACTTATATATATTTGTATTTAAAAAATAAAAGCTTCAAATAGCTTGAAATGAATATTTAGCAAATAAATATATTAATAACGTTTTTAAATATAAAAAAATGTTATTATTACTAATTATTAAATATAAAAAATATTAATAATAATTATTGGATGTTAAACATTTTTTAATGATTAAAAATAATAAAAATCATTTATATCAAGAAATATTGTTAAAAAATTATGTTTCCAAACAGCATTTAATAATGGTTTGGCATTTTCATAATATCTCATATGAATGGTGGTGATGAAAAAAATCCTACTGAACATTTCTGTTAGTTATATACCATGCACTAAAAATGAAAAAGGAATAGAGAAGATTACATTTACGAAAAGATAATATTTTGCCAAATGTTATTTTTCATTAAATTTTCTATCCACAAAAAATGAAAATGATATTTTTTACTTATATGATGGACGTCATCATTATGTCTTGTGACGTTATAATTTACTACTTGGTACTCGTATAAATGTATTCAAAAGAGTACTAGCTGGTAACCGGCTAGTTGCTTCTGCGGAAAAAATAACTTTAGAAATATCGTTTGAAATTTGAAACGACTGTCTCGTTTAATTTGGAATGATAGAAAAATAATATTTATTTTCTTATTTACAGTGAATGCATTCATTGAAATTGAATCATATATAAAGGAGAAGCCTAAACAATAGTTAATCTATTTTATTTTATTTTTAACTGTATTGTTCAAGACTTTAGAGTTGACAATATTTTTTTGTTTGTCCATCTTCAGCAGAAATATATAATTTTTTTGACCGTTCGATATGTAAGCATCCAGCATGCAAATTTGTTTGTGAAAAGCATGAATTTTTTAGGTGCAATTCACACACTTGAAGTGATTGACCTTGCGCCCTGTTGATTGTCATTAAGAATGCAAGTCGAATGGGGAACTGCAATCGTTTGAAATCAAAAGGAATGTTGGGGAGAATAATGAGAATAACTGATGTGAACACATTTTCTCCAATCGATGTTCCTTTAAAAATAGTTGCATTGCTTCTTTACTCATATTGGTCTTTTGATTCTGATACTCGTAATCAGTTAGCATGTAAACGCTGTCTTTCGCATCTTGCCTTATGTTGATTTTGAGACTCAGAAACACGTGGATTTGCAATTCATCTGTTTTATTGCTCTTTTGTTGTTCCTCGTTTGTTTAAAAAGCTAAAATCTAGCTTGTTCCTAGATGATTCGCTATTAGATCTGTTAATTGATGAATGTTTGGGAACATATTTTTTGTCGAAACTATCAACACAATATACATTTGTATAATCAAAATATCGTTTATGAATTCATTTAATAAGCAGCAAAATTACTCTATGCATTGGAAAATTTCAATTATATATCATTTAACTTAATCGGCATGGATAATAATAATTTTATTTTGTATGTGTGACATAAATTTTGAATAATATATGCGGCTTGCTGTAGGAATAGTGAACACGGTGAATAACATCTTTTGTGGAAGACCTTGGCTGACACCAATCATAATAATTTTATTTGTTTGATATATATGCGATTAATTCCAAATGGGATGTGCCTTTTACTGTTTGACTTTTGTCAATAATCAATGTAAAAATATAACCTTCGCGGAAGTACAAGAAATAGGTTTTACCGAACAAAACGGCAGCGCATAGGATACGAACAAGCTAAAATATATTTTTATGTAACAGATATGATTCCGATAACTTTTGCGCAGGCTCTAAGCAATGAGTTGACCAATTGCATAGAAATCGATTGAATAGTACGGCAGCGTAAAAGGTATGTATAAACACAAATTCACTTTTATATAACAGATTTATGTATTCTTTTAGAATTGTAATGCTTGGTATACTTTGATAATTGTAAAAGAAAAAAACTATTTTTTGTATCTTTCGTTATTCGTTTAATATTCGTTCAGAATTCCCAAGATTAATGCTAGAAAATGCAATTAAAATATTTTCTTTTAAAATTGATCAAACATAGAAGTTTATATATATAAAATTGTAGAATATTTTTTACTATAAAATTTATACTATATATTGTATGTCTATAGTGTAATTAATAATTTTTAGAGTTAAAATGATGTTAAGTAATTTCTCTAAAAATTCTTGCATACTCTCTAATAAAGCTGTTACCTCAGAGAACGATTTACATAGCATTTATGTATAGCAGCTACGAAATATTAACTTCTAGCTTAAATTTAGCATCTTTACTGAATCTGTTGTGTCATCTTGGTGAGTTATTTGGTGATTAATCCATAGTCAATAGACGCCGTAAATGGATTTGAAATTATTTTTATTATATTACATAATTTTTCTATGTCTATAACCACCCAGTAACTGCAAGTAATAAGTAGTCAAAGTTTTATCGGAATTGGATGAGTGATACGGCAGTGCATAAGAGAAATAAAACAAATATTCATTTTTATTTATATATTGGGTTGGAGGAAAGTTCTGTCGTATTTTAAATAGGCAGGTGATTTTTCTTGTAAATAAAAAAAAACATCTGGCTAGTGAGTCAATCGGATTTTTGTTTTGTTTTTTTAGCTGCTGTATAAGATAAAATGTGCCCTTTTTACCGTTCATCATTTACTTTTAATATTTAAAGGGAAAAACATGTCGGTAGATAAAGTGCATTTATGACTCTGCATCTTATATGAATTCCAAAAAAGGAAGCAACGCATCTGTTGCATGTAAAAATTTATGTGTGGTATTTTGAAAAGATATTGTAAATGTTCTTACTGGTCAAAGATGGTTTAGCAAATTTCGTTTCGGGGACCTGACCCTCAAAGAAAGTGTTCGATCCGGACGACCATCCAAGATCGATAATGATGTTTTGCGATCCATGTTGGAAAATAATCCACATTTAACAAGTCGAGAAATTGCAGAAGATTTTGGCATTCATCATACAATTGTTGGAGAGCACATTAAATCTGTTGGGAATTAACGGAAAGGAATTTGTCTGATCGTGTAAGAATATATTCATCACATCTGATTACACAAAATGTGGAGCCGTTTTTGGACAGGCTGGCTACTGGAGATGAAAAGTGGATTCTTTACGAGAATATTAAAAGAAAAAAAAATCTTACTGCAAACCAGGAACATCATCAGCAACAGTTCCAAAATCAAGTATCCATCAACGAAAAGTACTGCTTTGTTTGTGGTGGGACAGGAAAGGTCCAGTGTATTACGAGTTGCTGAAACAGGGAAAAAACATCAACGCGTATCTGTACTGCAAGCTGGATAAATTGAATGCAGTTATCAAAGAAAAAAGGCCAGTATTAGCGTCCAGAAAAGGAATAGTGTTCCACCACGATAATACTCGCCCGCATACTGCAATGGTGACACTACAAAAACTGAATGCGTTAGGATGGGAAATCCTTAGTCCCTCCATATTCACCTGACATTGCACCCTCTGATTATTACCTGTTCAGATCTCTGCAAAATTATCTAACTGGAAAAAAATTCAAGTCTTTTGAAAGTGTTTTTAAGGCAGTTGCTGACTATTTTAACTCCAAGGATGAGAACTTCTACAAAACAGGAATTTACAGGTTACCTGGAAGATGATAACAGGTTGTAACAAATAACGGAGCATATATAATTGATTAATATTAAGCACATATTTTTATAAATGAATTCAAATATTTTCTTTAAAATACGACAGAACTTTCCCTCCAACTCAATAGATTTGCTTTATATTTATCATAGTACAGCCATGTTTAAAATTGTATATGTTTTTATCAATTCAAATGCATTAATATTGCTTCACAAAATTTAAGTACCTCTCAAATCAGGTTATTTTCAGAAAGCTAAATATTTTTTGATTTTCGTGTAATATAATGTAACAAATCTTTGCTACACGTTAATGAATTTTTTTTAATTATATAATTTTCATATTAAATTCAAACAAGTTTTCTTAGTTTAAATAACTTCAAAATAACGATACTGAAAATAGCTCATAAAGATACATAATCTTTTTTAAATTAATTAATAGTATGTAAAAAAAGGACTCCAGCGTTTTTTCCCATTATTTTTATTACCTAGTAAATATATCCCCAAAGTTCTTAATTCTTATTCCTAATCCCGTTTTAATTTTTGAACACTAATTAACTCGATGGGAAAAAAAACATTCGGATTTTATTTGAATTTCGAGACATTTTTTTAAAAACTGGCTGTAATGTAACTTTTTAAAAATTTCTTAATGAGGATTGCATTAAACCATTTGACTCAAAAGGGTTAGCAGTGGATAGTTTGGAAACCAGTAGGGACGACTGTTTTTGTGAAATCTAAAGAATTTAATTCAGTTTTTCATTCATTTAAAAACACGCAAAAAGCATTAGGTAAAACAAAGTTGCTAAATAATGCATGGAATAAAAGATTTTCCTAACTAAACGTTTATTAAAATGATATTAGCAATGTATTACATTCTGAAGAAGACATTAAGAGCTGTATAAGAAAGAGAATATAATAATAATAATAATAAAATCTTCTCATTAATAAAGAAATAAAGTGTTCTGTAGGGTTTTATAAAGGATCGGACACTTAGTTTTTGCCCTTTTTTGTAGCCCGAATTGAATTCTTTTATTCTTTTTAGAAAATACCCCCAAAAATGAAAAAAGCAATTTATGTTGTTTATTTTTTGTATCTCAGATCGATAAAAGAAACTCTTTGGAAATCTGAATCAATTCTTAATGAAAAAATTCCTTTCCAATTCAACATCGTGATTTTTCTAGAAAATTAAAAACAAAAACTAATATGAGCTGAAGTAAATAATTTTGAAAGTAGAAAATAAAGAAAAGAGGGGAGGGAGATATCCTGAAGAGTATCACATCTTTCAGTCGCAAGTATAAATAATAAATACAAAATAAGAAGGCATGAACTTTTTAGAGTAGGATCTGAAGAATGTATTTGATTTCTTTTGAATGTTCAATACTGCTATTTAGCATAAAATATGCAATAGAAATGAAACAATTGAGATTAAAAAGGTATACTTTGTTTAAAACTAGGAGTCTTTGATGGATAGCTCTTTCACTGAATAATGCAAGTGAAAATTATTTAAACATTTTCTAGGAGCTTAGACTAAACAATCCTCACAACCAAATCAATCCTTACGTTGTTCAAACCAAAGTAACATGCACTTATTGTACATTAAATAATGTACAAAATTTCTGAATTACTTGTTTCATTCAACGGGCCTATATGTGGAATTTTTTTGAGGTCTATAATATGTTTTCTTTGTCTAAAAAAGTAGAAAGTAGCTTCACCTAATCCCTTTTTTCATCAGTAATTTTACCTACAACTTTTTGATTTGTTTTCTGAATCGATAATAAAAAAGAATCTACTCAAGAAATACTGCCTACCAAATGCCTTACAAACAACATTCTTTTATCTTAAATGATCACTAAACACCATGACATAAAAATACCATTTATTCCGATTCCTACTTATTGCCAGAGTCTTTACCCTTAACCAGCCATAGAAACGTTTCTGAAGACAGGGTTTTCGTAAGAACAGTCGTCTAAATGGACAGCTGGTAGCGAAACAAATTGTTCAATTGACCTATAATGTGTTAGAACTAAACTGTTTTGTGCTGTTCGCCAAACGAAACAGAGACAATATTGTTAAAAGCTTTTAAGGCCATGACCTGTGCTTAGAAGAGTAGGGTGCAATCGATGAATGAGTCTGTTGAAATGGGTTGATAATTCTTGAAAAGGTACATTAGGCATGGAAAAGAAACGGTGCCGGCAGTGGATTCTAATGGATAGAAGCGAAAGAATGTTCCAAATAATTAGTAAAGTGCCTTTTCTTTGATGTGTTTTCGTTATCAATTAAGCACAATAACAGCTGAAGCAGGAATGAAGGTTTGCTTCTTAATACGATTATCTGCATTTTCTGACATATTCGATGTAATGTACTTTGTATTTTTTCAGATTGAAAAAAAAAGGCTCAGTAATCTTTAAGCGCAATGGTGCAGAAGTATTCGTTTCCTTACTAGAGCTTTCCTACATCATCATTTTTTTTTCATTTTATGATTTAGCAGCTAGAACAATGTCATTTCATCAGATGAAGCATCATTAATTTTTAAGTATTTTTTCTAATCAGGTTCAGTATTCCTTATATTAAAAAATATGGTTCGCTTTGTAATCGGGAGAAAATTATTCACTCTTTCTTACATTAGTAAAAAACACAATATCGAAATAATTTTTAGTGTAATTATTATCTATATAACTAAAATGAATGTTTGTATGTCTCTTATGCCTTCCTAAACTGTACATCCAATTGCGATGAAACTTGGTCAGCTTATTGCTTACACTTACTAGATTTTTATATGGATAGTGCAATGATCTAAAATAAAAATTAAAAAATTCAATCTCAAATGTATCTATTTACCAAGGATTAGTCTCCAAATAACTCGCCGAGGAGACAATAGATTCTGCAGAAATGCTAAATCCAAGTTAAAGGTTAATATTTTGTAGCTATAGTACCCAAATATACAAGCCATTCTCAGAGGTAACTTCATTATAGATTATGTGAGAAATTTTTGGGGATACCAACACTAGGGGTTTTAAATTTTTACTTTTTTTTGCTGTAACTACTACAAATTTTGTAGTTCAAATAATTTTGCACCATCTTAATTTTCAAAAAGTATCTTTTCAACTTATTAACGATTCTATGGTATCAATATATTTTCTATGTTTAATCAATTAAAAAAACATTTTAATCGTATTTTCTAAAATTAAATTTGAGAATTCGGAACGAATATTAAACGAATTACGATATGCAATAAATAGTTTCTTTCATTACTATTTTGAAAGAACACAAAATTTTACGTCTAAAAAACTAAACAAATCTAATATATAAAAATGAATATTTGTTTCTTCATATTTTATATACTGTCTCATCATTCATTCTATTTCGATAAAACATTGCCCAATTATTTATCGGTTGCATTTAATGATATTTTTTCAGCGTCAGCAACGCTCTGATTACCTGCTATTCAATAAAAATTACCTACAATATTTTAAAAATTTACGAGGTGACAAAATGTAATAAAATAATGCATTAGTATTGTCCAAACTTGATTTGTCAGGTTATGGTGTGTTCATTATGATATTAAAGAAATTTCTTTGAGAAACTACGGCAGACATTCTTTGAAATCTAAAACTGATAGCTCCGATGTGAATAGCTCTAATAAATCTTTGCGCAACCGTAATTATGTGGATGAATTCAAGATAAGAGCGATAACTTATGGTCAACAACAATTTAATAACTTTGCGTAGCATGATTTGACCTGTATAAACCACACCGCTCTCTAGTTATTAAAAAGTTTTACTTTCTAAGCCACTGAAAGAATAAAGAAGATCTGATCATAATTTTTGCTCTTAATTAATTCAGTGTGAAAAAATCATTTTTTATGAAATCCTCTTTTTGGCAATCTCACTTCCTAAACAAAATTATCATTACTTTTTTTTGTAACTTTCAGTAAAACAATTTTAATATATATCTAAACTGGACACATTTTTTCATTGTTTAAATTTTTTTGACAATTTAAAACATTAATTTTTATAACTAATACAAAATAATCACACTGTATCCTGCTTTTGACACGTGTATTTTTCCACTTTTATTTCTAACACTCGTACAGTAAAATTATTCTCACTCTTCAAAGCTCTTTTCATATGTCCCATTCAACCCCATGTCCTAAGGCCAAATTGAAGATTTCTCCTCTGGTCATACTTAAGTGATTTGCGGTCATTTTGATCAGTAAAGTCGTCCATTTCCCTTTTTATCACTAAGCCTTACTTCACAGACTTGGTTCGTAACAAATAAGGTTTAATAGGATTTATCAACTTTTAATAAGAAACAGATACATGCGAGTACTTTTGCTATTGGCGAAAGAAACAATTTTCTTTATGGTTTTATCTACCTATGGACTATCAATTGGTTCATAGCCAATGAAAATCTTTGCTGTGCAAAGCACTTTTTCTAATAATGGCAGTATTGCGCATAGGGCATTTTACTAGAATTATTTCATCTATTCCAGGAAACAAAGCTATTCAACTTTTACTTATACACAATTTTTCCTATAAACTATTAGTGTTGATAAAATATTTTTTATGATGTAATAAGTCGGCATTATATTCAGTAAAAAATGTAAAATGTCATTGAATAAGAAAATTTGATATATCAGAAGCGATTATTCTTGTATCAACAGTTGTAATACACTTTAAAATTATCGGGGAATAATTTTAGTCATTTTTTTTTATTTTAGAAAAAGTTAATATACTTGCAAATGATCAATCTCATACCGCTTCAATGAGTACATGTTTTTTAGGATATATCTTGATACATAAAGCAAACTTCTTTTCATCTACAGCGGTATCTGTGGAATTCACGTTTAAAGAAATAATTTTATTTTTTCTGATCATATGATTCTAATTTTAAAGCTGATTTTAATTTGATGGCAAATCTACTAAAAACACTTCTTAAAAATGCATAGATATGTTTGCTTTTGAATCATATATATATGTATTCTGATTTACTCAAGATGGGGTAGATTTCTCTCTAGGGAACATGCTGTATGCAAATGAGTTAAATGCCACTTTAGGAAGGGGAAAAAATCTTCAAAAAACCTAACTCTAATTTTAGCTCTATTTTCAGCGAAACTTAGGGAGCAACTTTAATTTCGTTTATGAAAAACCATAATTTTCAAAACAATATTTAAATTTTATCAGCATTGTGCTAAACTTTTCCCCCTTGTAACTTAGAATTTAATCAATTTTTTTAAAATATTTTATATTATATTTCGAATATTTACCTCAAAACTCATGAGTTCTACAGTTGTGACTTGAATATGAGTTCGACAATTGTGAAATGTAACAAATTATTTCTTATCGTCTCGCTATATTACTTTTATTCCTTGATTTGGTAAACGAATCAATACATTGAAATACTAAATATAAAATCTAGAACATTTACAAAGAAGATCACATAGATAAATATCTATTTCATAGTTGAGTTGTTATACAATATATATTCTAAACGTAGGATTTACCACATAAAATACTCTAATACTGTGGTGGAATTCTGTAAATATCCGTAACGTGACCAGGTAAACTAAGCACCAATGATTGCCTGAGGCCATTCAATAGCTTATTTATTAGCCAAATGTTGTGTATAAGGTTAACGGAAGGAGACGTGAACTGGATAGCTAACGAGAAAAATGCATACTGAATCAAGCAGGTGTATTTTTATGAAAAGGGATAGTGGCGAAAACATTTTTTAGACTTTTTTAGAGTAATTCTATTTTTTTCTGACTTTTAACGTAACATATGTGTTTCCTTTTTATAACTTCAGCTTTTTATATTATCAGACTTTAACTATAAATGATATCATATTAAAAGAATTCAAAGATGGTGATAATTGCCGGTAGTAAGGATTGATACATGTTTTAAAAGAGATTCTTATTTGAAAATGTAAATCTCATGAACAAATAGTGAACCTTTTGATGAATATAGATATAAAATAAGTATAATTCATTTCTCTAAAGATTAAAGCAGTTGCTTTACGAGCAATAATTGAATGCGTCTATAAACACTATATAGACATTTTATTCTGAAAAAAAGATGTATCAATTTAATAAAAAAATTGTCTTGTTTTGATATTGCATGTGTTGCAAAATTTGATGAAATATGCAATAGCTCAAGTTGTCATTTTCAGAAAAGATTTTCTGTTCTAGGAATAAATAATGATAAAAAGAGAAAATTGTTATTTTTAATTTTCCAGTTTCAGTATGATGAAATTGATTTTAAATCTAGACTGTAAATCATATCACACTGACAGAGGCAATGATTCTATTTCTTGAAATAAATAGTACATTGAGTAGATCAGTCAAAAAAGTGAATCAGAATTTCAATAAATAGAGATTTCAAATACATCTAATTTTTAAACTGTTGTGATGGGCAAAAATAATACATAAATTAAAAATTCGTATTAAAAATACGTAATTTCAGACATGAATATCATGCAGAAATTTCTATGAAAGATCAGATGGTTGAGAATAATTTTTCAAATACCAATTTAAAGGAGATGATAATATTCTGCAAAAGTGTAATCCATTTCCTATTTAATAAAGTAATCATTTTGTATAAAGTGGAGGGGAAAGTGCGATGCTCAAATAGAGCTTAAAATGCTGTATTACATTTAGTACAATGTTTTATATTTATTTCGTGTGTAGTATTTCAATAAGTTTAAACTACACATTTGTTTGAATTTCAAGTAAAATATAATTAAATAAATCAAGGATCTCCATTATTTTGAAGGAAATACAATATATTTTCTTTAAATATTCAGGTGAAATTAAAAATAACCTATAATATCGCAATCCACATTATCTCATAGTTCTGACTGGAATGTAGAATATCAGAAAGCTTAACGTTAATTCAGTTTCTATCTGTATAGTCAAATTCCTCTACATAATTCCTTGCACGAAGTTTACATGGAAATACCGGTATAGTTAATTAGTGATTGTAAGGTTTAGGTATTCTGCAAATGAGAAGTCTAGCAGCAGGATGTAATTTTAGCTATACAGTTGTATATGAAATCAATCGTGGAAGTTTTATGTAAAAATTTAATTATTTTAAGGATTTGTTTAAAATGTCTGCTCATCATTCACTGAAATTGCAGATCTTCAACCTTTCCTACACCGACATGAAAGTGATTTGCCTGACTTTTTTTCCACAAAGATAATCCAATGATGCTCAAAATAAGTCTTGTTATCTCAAGTTGTGAGTGAATTCAGCTGACTTTTTTCGTGGTATTTTAACACAAATCGAAAGGCAAAAAAGAATCATTTTATGTTCTAAATCATAATATTTATTTAATCTTTACTTGTGTATAGAATCCAATTTTTTGAATATATTTTAAATATTTAAGCTGAATACATAAGCTGAAATGTAAAATTTTCATACATTGAAGAAAAAAAAACTTATTTACTCATTGATTTTTTTTTGAAATTTTTCAAATTTATCTAGATTTATAGGTTATTATTTTAAGAAAAAATACTTGAAATTTTAGGAAATATGAGGAAAGCTTTTGATTTGAGATATCCATCTAAAAGAAAACACATTAACTGTTTTCATTATGAATTGAATAAAATTATCAGCGAAATCTGAATTTCTCAAAGCAGTTTGTAACTTATTAGTTTTATATATCTTATAGTCTAGCTTAATATATTATATAGCTTATAAGCTTTGTTTGAAAAGGATTATTCGTAATTTTGACGATCAATTAGCAAGAAATGATCGAATATTATCTTCGACAGTAAATTTTGTTTGTTGCTCGTTTGGTATCTTTCTTCTACCCGGGTAAAGGAAAATAAAACTGAGATAAAAGCATCATACTCATTAATTCCATAATATAAATATAGTAAATAAATGCATAAATTTTATGATTCCAAAATTATAATCGAGAAATAAAACTCGGATGAAAACAATATTTTCATTGATTTCATTATAGAAATATGGTAAAGGAATTTTATAAATAAATTTTTTCATAATCAAAATCATATCCAAAGCTGATTGTAAAGAGTATTGTTACGGATTTCCTAATCATCGGGTGTGCTTCTGTGTAATGGATGTATATGGTATGAGATAAACATAATGGACAGTCCTGAGTTAAATGAACCTTCGACTTTATTTACACTAGGACAGGACAGAACAAAGACGACAATTATATACAGTGAAGAACACGCAGGACAGCAAACATCAGCACATAGCAGGTAGTAGCCAATAATAGCGTGGTCCACAAGTACAAATCCTGGGTTGCATACGGCATCCACAGCATACAAAGTGACCAAACAGGATTCTTATAGATACAGGACAGATATCTTCTCGCCTTCTCAGCCGACTTACTGTTTCGATTCACGATTACTTCTTGGTTCAGGACTGCTCTATTCAAGACAGCGACACAACGAGCTACAGCACAAGGTACGATGACGGAAGATACGGCACAAAGTGATTTAACACTCCGCCGTTACTTCGATATTCTTTTGGCGTCTCATTCCTTCAGGACTTCTATCCACCTACCAATTCAAGGCCACTCCACGACTAATGATTCATCTTGAGATGGAAGGCCTTTTGTAGTTCCCAGAATGTGGAGCTAGAAGCCTTTGGGCCAATCAGGGCGTATCTAGACGTATCTCGGATCTTAATGGACGAAAGTGAAAATTCTAGATTTTTCGGGTATAATCAATTTTTTTTGCCAAACTCTGCCGATTTGTTACCCAGTCCCCAAATGATAGCTAAACTCTGGGATTACTGACGCGACATCCGATACCATCTAATATAGAGTATTGTAAATCATTCTTTCTGGTGATAGAACCAAATACGCTAGAAGCAGCATCATAGATTCGCAACAATATTAATTACCTTTTGAAAATCAAATCTCATTAGAATGTATCTTAGAATATTCTTAAACAACTGATGGAAAATGACCTAAAAAGAAAATATATGTAGTGGGAAAACTGCGCATCAGACAAAGCTTTAGTTGTGCCGAGTTACTAAATATTGTAAACTACCTTTAGGAGAAACAGTATTTGCAAAAAAATTCATTGTCAAAACTCGAAGAAAATGAAGACTTGAAAAATTATTCCTATCATTTGTCATTTTTTTTGAGAAAAAACTTTATATAACAGCATTCCATTGTCCTCTAATTAAAAGAAATCTTTCATGATTTATGGATGATTCACAATTTTATTTTTAGAATGTGATCTTTTATATGGAAAACTGCATTTTCTTTGCGATAATTTTATTAAAATTTTTATGAGATCAGTTAATCACCTCCATAATTCCTCCCTGTAAAAAATGATATTATTCTAAACATATTTTGAACAAAATTAATTCATTTGTATGCTACGCAATGATTTAAAAATCCAATTTAAAATTTCAACGAAATATGAAATGTTCTTCAAATATGTGACAAAGATTGATTTAATCCATAAAATAAGCTTAAATTAATATTTGACATTGCATGTCTTACAGTGTTTAAAATCATATGAATTGGCAATTTTTTCTTCATGATAAGAAGATGGAATAAATATATATAGCATTATATATAGAATCACACAAAATTACACATATGTATTACTCATTCAATCAAACGGAACACGGATAAATTTTTCTCCGTGTTCAATTATATTTTATTTATTGCTTATATCTTTGTCAATAGATAATTACGTCATTAAAATTTATATTCTTTTAAATATTGTATCTTTTCAAAATTTATATACATTGAAACGTTTTATCCTTTCAAAATTTATATCCTTTTAAATGCTTAAATCCAGTTACTTTAAATAGGGTAATATAATTTGCAAGCAATTGCACCTGGTCTAAGAATTTGAAATGACCAATGGGGGATTAATTATCTGCCGAACATTCTCAATTAAATAATCATCATCAATTTAATATTCATGCATTGATGAACCTTTTCATCTATGAAATGAATTGCTGACCAACTATTTTTTTCCCACTCTCATAGCTCAATAATTTTTAAACTTTCTTGAATCTATGTAAATTTACCAGCAATACTACACAGCATGATTTTGAAATATGTTAAAATAAATTACGGTGTCTTTCCATGAAAAAAATATTTTTCAGCTTCTTTTCGGCTCTAAGAATGTCAATCAAGGGCCAATTAAATAGTCCTTTTTTTTTCAAGAATATAATTTTAATGAGAAAAGAATTTAGAAATGATGAGTTTTGAAATCTAGGGAAACAATGTGAAACAACTGAGGGACGCAAAACTGTAAATGGATAAAATATGTTTAAAAAAAAAAAAAAAAACTGCAATTCTGAACTAAAGCTCTCAATGAAATCAAAAATATTTATTTTGAATTCTATACAGAATAAGATTCCATTACTAAAAAGGAGGATTTGAAAAATAATTATTTGCATACGTTATTATTAATAATTAACGATTTAGAGTAATGTTTTATTGGGATTCTTTTAAAAATTAGATTAAAAAACGTCATATTAAAAATATTTCAATTACTACATAGGTCAACAAAGAACATTTTTATTTTAGTTACTTTTTATTAAACAAATATAAAATATATTATTGAAAAATTATTGATTTTCGCAAGAATTGAATTCTTATTCTACGGTTTCACTTGAAAAATATTCAAACCCCCATATTTTACCGATTGAGTTACTGCTTGTTGATCTCAATCCTCATTACAAAGTGCTAAAACTTTATTTAAATTCTTAAAAATTAATTAAATTTAATGAAAGAATTAATATTTGAAAAAAAAACATTATTAACCTCAAGTGTCATCCATGGCAAATTTAAAAAAATGTATTTGAACTTGAGTGGATGAATAGAAAGTATTTTTTAAACGATTGAAATTTGAACAAGATATAGAATTATATGTAGGAAGATATTGAACTAATACTAGGAATTGAATATGAAACTATTACAAAAATACATTATTGAAAAGAAATTATCTGCATAAATTATTATTAAAAATCAATAAATTGGAGTAATGTTCCGTTGCACTCTCACACCAAATTAGTTAAAAGAATGATTACGTTTTGATTTGTCTTATATTGCATAAATTGGATTTATTTAAATTGAGTAACTGAAAATTTATTATAAACTTATATCATATTTTCTCATAATGGAAACATATTCACAGAAATAAAAGGTTTTATCTAGCCTTTTTGATGCTTATTTATATACATCTATAAAAATTTCATTCGCTACTTAATTTTCCTCACATTATTACAAAAATTGCCGTAAAATGACATTTTCTTTACGTAACGAAATATTTATTTTATAATGAGTTTAAATTCCTTGGGAGTTCAATAACTTTAGCTTCTGAAAATAATTCTTTACACATCACTTTCCTGTTTGTTTGCTTGATATGTTTAAGAGAAAGCTCATTAATTCAAGCACAACTGTCACTTTAAATAGATAGAAACTGCAAGGGAAGATGTGACAGAATATATTTAATCTTAAACGTCTTTGATGGTCTGCTGGTTCAAAGGGGATAATGATAACATTTAATATCAGTTAAATTGCTTACGTAAAACTTCATGCCCTGCTTTCGGGCAATTTAATAAACATTAAAACTGTGTTGTCTTAATGGTTTTGTATATGTTCATTAGAAAACGCGAACTTTTTGAACAATTCGAGAACATTATAGCAAAATTTAAAACGCAAATGCACCATTTTAAGTTCATATATTACCTAAATTTTGCCGTATTATAACTTCACTTTTTCCACTTATAAATGTCACAGACATTATACATAATCCTACTTTTTCAGCTTTAACAATTGAAGAAAATCTGTTTAGAAGCGATTCAATATTTGATAAAAGTACGAAAATAGTTGGAATTTTTGAGAAATAATGCGATCGATTTATCAGAATTTGTCAAAATAATATTTTAAATAAACAATTGCAATTCAGGTTAAAAAAATTATCGGTTTATTAAATTGTTATAATTAAAAATAAACATTTTTTTAAAACTTTTGTAATTGTATGAAATTTAATTTCGTGCAATAATAGTTTTGGAATTTAACAATTTTTGGAAATAAATAAATTTTTAACTAATTAAAATTCTAATTAAATTTTAAAGAAATCTCTCCTGTATATTCATTTGATCTTACAAGATGCAAATTCCCCAAATTTCCTAACTGCAGGTCAAACGATCTGGCTTATACCGTACTAATACAGACATTCATTTTTATTAATAATAGTAGCTAGAACACGCATTTATTTTTATTAACAATAGTATCTAGAACACGCATTCATTTTTATTAATAATAGTAGCTAGAAGTAGAAGTCACGTATTAAATGATAGATTAGCAAAACCATTTGTTCAATAACGAGTTTCCATTATGAAATATATTCAGTTACTTTCTTTCAAACAATGTATTATTCGCCGAATACATAATTATAATGCCATTCTTAAAAGTATGAATTGGCGTTGTTTTCCCTTTAATCAGTCATTCCTGCAATATTGAAAAGCTTTTTATTTATTATTACGAATCGGACATATCTTGTTGGATAATAAATAAATATTCTAACAATAAACCCATAATTAACGATTATTGTACTATAAAAAATAAGTTATTTTGTTAAATTTAAACATTAATTCTTTCAAAGTAGAATTGAGTCCTCAGCAGCCACAGCCCTTAAATATTAATATTTTCTTAGATAGATAAGATGCAAAATAAAATCCCATCCATAATCTGCTTATATCTATAAAATCCCAGCAACAGCACTTATTACCTTATTTCGGAAACCACAACGATTTGTCAAGTACTTCGCAAACAAGTTGATGATCTAGGACAAGTACATCCAAGTTCGACATAACTTCTCTAGAAATTGTTCCCACCCACTCATATTCGATAAGCAGATGGCTATCTGCTCCTGATTTATGACATCATAACAACACCGAACAACAATAAATTACTATGATACGCTTGGTTGATCTATAACGAACGTGAATCTGCGTCACGTTTGCCCTTTTCCTCTGCCGAAGGTTAGCACAAAAGGGCGAAGTATCTCCTTCATCTATTTAAAATCATTGAAGCAGAAGGTAAAATTTGATTTTAGACATTGAAGCGGAATAAGATTGGATGGTGGAGGTGGTCTTGCAAGAATACTTCAAGAATATTATAAAAATAAGCAATCTATTGAGAAGTCTGTTCATGCTTGGTAGAATTTAAAAATCACGAAAGTCGGTCAGAGTCGTTGGCGAAAAATTAACGCTAGTTTTATATAGATTTAAGAATAATAAAATGTTTCTTAGAAATTTTGACATCTTAGTAAAATTTCTTTGAAAAAGGATTTCGTATACGGAAATAATGACAAAAAATTAGGTTTTATATGAAAGTTAATATATTGAAGTTATTTAAGTGCGTTGTTGAAAGGTGTGAGTATTTTTGAAGTTAAAATATTCTTTACTTATACATTTTATTAATAATTTTGTGCGTAATTTAAACGTTTGTCTTATTTGGTTAAGCACGTTTGTTAAAGCAATGAATTTGAAAAGAAAAAAAAAAGTGTTTAGATTGTAGAAATTCAGAAATTTTGCTTTATAAATTTAACGATTTACCTTGTGAATAAAAATAAAAATGATAGTTTCAATCTGATATATCAATATCTTGCATTGCAGTACATGAATTTGTCCCAAATCTATTTCGAGTTGTCGTCTTAAGCATGCCATTTATCAATTATAAGTATAAACACGGAATAAGCATTTTACAAAAAAAATCAACGAATCAATCTTGAATTTGAAACATACAGATCTTTAATTAAAATAATTTTCCCACAACAACAAGGAAAATATTTGGTGGTGAGCATATCGGGCACATTAATACGGCATTTCGTTGTTAGAGCCGGTCTTCAAGCCAGGATCTTTCATCCTATGAAACCTAGACCTTATTAAAAGACCATCGTTTAATCCCTGTTTTTACGAAAGACGGAGTTTTACATTTTATAATTCTCGTTTTCTATGTAAGAATTAATTTTTCATGCTGATCAAAATTATTCCTAAAGATTAAGCATTATGTTTATCATAAATTACAATTCCATTTATAGAATTTTTTAACATAATTTGATTTTTTAAAATAATTTAATTTTTTTATAATAAAAAAATTCGAAAGTGAAGTTGAGTTTATGACCAACTTTTCAGGTATATGCTTAGAAACAAACATATACGTATTTTTTGCCAATTGTTTGTAAGAATTTCATCTTGCATGTCATGTTATTTAAGTAACTGATTTTGGCTGTTTCAATCTCTGTAATTATAAAATAACATGGACCATTCAATCTATCTCTTATGAATCTTTGACTAATGGTCATTATTTGACATCAAAATTTGAAGGTGAATTTGAATTTATGACAAAATTTTCATGTATACTCTTAGTCACACATACAAAAAATATTTGCTAGAATTTATAAGCAGCTGGTATCGAATTTTATTTAAGTAATTTATTTTCGCTGTTTCATTTTCTATAAAAATAAAATAACATGGATCATCCAATATATTTTCTTCGCATACTTGACTAATGCTCATTATTTGACTGGATTATTTTTTACTACACATCAAAAAATATTAATTTCTCATGGTTATGGAACATTATCTGAAATTAAATTTTGCATACATTCGAAATTTATATTTCCCCCAAAAGCGTGAAATTTCTTTATTTTCGCAGGCTTTCACCATTGCCCAATTTGATTGAAGCGAATGTGAGACAAATTAATTTATAACTGTCACACTAAGTTGTTGAAATAAATTCTTCTTTCCCGTAAAGAGAACGCTAAATCAATCTTTCTTATAAAAGCCGATTTTTTTTCTTTCCACTTAGCTGAGACTTTTTACTCCTTTTTTGGGCGTTAAAAAAGATCTATCGCTTCCTTTCTTGTTCTCAGACGGAGAAAACTTTTAAACTGATTGCATTTGTCAACCCATTTTTATTATTCTTATATTTCTAACAAGTCCTAGAGAACTTTATGAGTGTTGCCTTAATGAAAGTTCTTGTTTTATTGCCCAAAGTAAAGGTGTGAGGTTATTTAAAATAAAGTTTGTCACTATCGCAAGGGAGGGACATTTAAATTTTTTAATCCAAGAAGGGAAAGTGTCTACAAAGTGATGAATGATTAAAAGAGTTGCAAGACTATCATTAGTCTGGAAGAAAACGTATTTCTTCTTAAAAAATGTGCTTCTTTGTATTAAAAACTCTTTGAAAAGGGAAGTTTTTGTGTGTAGTTTCACCCAGTTATACAACTGGAAAAAATAAGTTTTGCTTTTTAAAATATCTATAACGTTACAAATTAGACATTTCTGCAAATAAAAACTGATATATGTTATTTCCTAATTTGCCAATTCAATAAAAAATTGAAAGCAGAACCGTCTTTTTAATCCTTTAAAATCTGAGTCTATTCTTGGCTTGAACGCATTTCCAACATTTTTCAAAGGGTAGCGTGTTTTCTACTTCATATAGGCACCCCGATTTATAATTCCAGTTGGGTTATGGTAGTTGTTTACCCACTGCTCTATTTGGGATGTATGCTGAAAAACCTCCACCAGTAGAAAGGGGCTGTGCAAGCGAATGTATGAATGTCATCTTCATATGCGCTAGAAGTTAGACTTCTGCCTTGGGGTGCACCGGGATCTTTATCCTCAGAAGCTACTTTACACCTCTTTCAATTGTAACACGGACTCGACGTCATAAATGCATTTCCAATAGAGAAAGAAAATATTTGATAATAAACGAAATTGAACTTTTACACTAAGCAAAGGTGACTTGAACATACACTAAGTAATTTTACATTCAAGCAGTTTAATGGTTATAAAGGTGAAAATTTTAAATATAAGGATGCAATTTTGTTTTCCAGATTTTTAAGCTATATTTTTCTGCACAGATTTTCCATAATAGTTTAGTGATTTGGAATTTTTTACTACACTTTTCTTGAAAAATTGTAGACATTCATTATGTGGAATCTCGGTTCCTGATGTCCATGATTTTAGCGAACAAGAGACTTCCTGATTTATGACTAGGTAACTGCCAAAAAAAGAATTTGAAATTCTTAAAAATTCAATATATTGTTAGGACGCAAACACGAATATAATTTTTATAGGAATCATAGAAACGATAATTTAAAGCCCCTTGGCAATCTATTAGATTGCAATATCGTTCTAAATGGTCTCTTATCGGAGACTTGGTTTGAAACGAGTCAATGAATAAACCACCATGTGCTTCTTGCTTCTTAAATTAAATGAAACGCCTTCTCCTATGTGAGCTGTCAGCTCATGCCATCTCCATTATCTGGCTAAAACATTGAGCGTTCCCTTCCAAAATGACTCAATGATCCTGAAGAGTTTTTTTTTAAATTGGAACATTAGTCACCAGAAATTGAACTCAATTAATGTGAAATTTACAGTTTTGGTTTTAATTATGTTAACTCAGCAAATTATCCATAATTGCTAGGAAACTATCCTTGTATTAAAAAAAAGAAATGAACAAGTTAATGTTCATTTTTATCTAAAGTAATACTCATTTAAATTTGAAATTCTTGCATGTTTAAATAAATATTTACCATGCCACAAATATTAATGAAAGCAAAATTCATCATATTGTATACTTTGGCATGTTCTATAAATTTAAAACTTCTATAATATTTCAAGTAATTTAGTTTACTTTGAGTGATTAATTAAGGTGATGTGACACCATCTAGAGGGCTTAAGTGGAATTAAAATTTGATTAAAGTTCATTCTAATCTTATTTTAAGGCTTTATTTAAGATTTTTATATTTAAGAGACGCCTTTTAACTTTCATGGAGCTTTGTTGTATCAGTGACGTGTATCTGATGTATACTACTCATTCATTCTGCATTTGTAGTGAAGCTAAAAGTTGGTATAAAGCTTTAGTGAAATATTATTAATAAATTTACCCTTAATAAATTATAAGGAATTTGAAATAAAAGTTATTATGAATTCATCAGATATTTATTTCTGTCAAAAATTGGAAGCTTCTAATTAGTTTAACGCTTAATTTGATGTTATACTAAGTAATTGAGTTTTTATTCATTTGATTCAAATTCCTTTGATGTAAAGTTCGATATGACGTTCTATAAGCAATTTTTTAAAATATTATAAAAGGCAAAAAATTTCTGATTTTTATTTCCTTTTCCGTAGTGTTCTTTAAAATACAGTACTGAAAATAAATATCTTATACAAAAATTTGTAAAATTGCATTATTTCTAATACTTTATCATAGCATTTTATGTATTATTCATTGCATATAATATTGATTTTTTTTAAAAAAAGCCATTTTTGAAAAATACTTCTGCAGTTTTAAATTACAGCTGTCAGATAACATGATATCTCCAAGCATATTTTATGTGTACTCTACTAATAATGTATTTGGGCTTAAAAATTATAATATTCTAATTCAAATTCAAACTAAAATACGCATTCATATTTGTATAAATTTAAAATATGGATTAATTTTTTAAAAAAAATACAAATTTTCTGTAAAGATCTTATGTGAAAATTCATAATATATATATGAATAATAAAATAATACTCATTCATTACAATTTTCGCTATTCATACTTTAAAAAGAAATGTCAAATTCTTATTTAAATCTTTTGAGCTTGTATTTTTTCCAAAGATATTCTAAAGACTCCTTTTCGTAGAAATTAATCGAAAACTTTAAATTTCTGTTTAAGAGAATTTCAACCTAATTAAAATGAAATTAATTATTAATGATAATTGAATTCCTTTAAATGCAATTATTTTTTTTCATTAATCTAAGAGCTTAAAGTAAACAAAAAAACCATCATCAACAGTACATCTGAATAATTTTAAAAAGGCCAAAGCATTGTATATAAGATGCAATTAAATGGATTGTATTCCCTGTTTTATTTTTAGGGAAATTAACGTATTTCAAAAATTGTTGTTTTTGTTTAATTATATCATGCATTCAACTATATGTTGTTCTCATAGATTAAAGGAAACTGTATTTTATTACAAAATGTTTTTTAATATTTATTTATTCTGAAAATTTTTGCTTAGGATGATGACGCAACTGGTATTTCTTACGCTCTGCTAAAAAATTAATTTTTGATGCAATTTTTTATTTGCTTATTCCTTAATGTTTTATTTATTTACTTTTTGAATTTCCTTTTTATTATTTTTTTATTTGTTAATGTAACTAATAAAATAATTTGTTAGTGTAACTAATTAAATATTCAATGAATATTTTTTGAAGTAGTATACATTCATAGTAATCCAAAGCTACTTAGAATTCATTTCCTAAAAAAGTTAATTTTTGCATTTATAAAATTGTTTTCATAAATTTAAGAGAGTGCATTATTTTTTTATTCATGCCATCATAAATTTTCTCATTTTTTTACATTAGTTAATTATTTGAAATTCTGCAATATGCTTAATTACTTTTCTATCACACCAAGGTCTAACAAAACCATAAAAATCCTTAACTGTTCCTGCCTAGTGTCACATATTTTAAAATCTATTTTGGTTTCAAAATTGAACTAAATTTTTGCCTTTGCTTTTGAATTCTTGTATAATTCATATAGTAAATAAATTTAAGATAATTACTGATATTTACCGTTATAAATTCTTTGCTTCATATGTATATATTGATGCCTAGTTTAAAATTACTTCTTACCGAATACCGATCGCTACATTCAGTAAAATTTCAACATTCGTGCTCAACTTCGATCCTTTGTCTAATACTGATCGTCAGTGACATTCGATTAATAATACTTCGCACCAGGTTTTTTTAGAATATTAAGAGTGACAACTCTTTTTTTTTTTGAGACGAAAAAAAATATTTATATTCTGTCGAAAATAAAAAATATAATTTTGCAATCTAGATACAAACTTTAATTTTAAGATCAAGATTTTAGAATTTGTTTTTTGCATGATCTCTTTTTTATAATTTTTTTGAATTTTCACTGCATTTCAGTTTTTCTTAAAACGCAACAGAATGAAATATGTCTTCTCAAGATTTCGATTTCCGTTGAGGGTGCATGGAAGAACACTTTGTCTGTCAATTCCGCTTTCTATAAGAACCGAAACAAAGCGCTTACTAGAAGCATTGTGAAAAATGGGGTCTTCCTGAAAAAGAACAAAATCTTTTTTTCCTGGCCGCAGGAGAATTGAAATTCACCCTTCGCGAATAAAAATTTCACTCGTAAAGCATGAATCAGAATCTTTCTCTGAATCCCATTCTTTTTTGTCGGATGCTTTCTAGTCAGAATCTCAGGGATGTTCAAGTAAGAGGAATAGAATATCTCAGAAGCTTCTACTGCATAAATTTCTGGTGAAACGAAATCCTGCACGCATTGCTATCTCTTAAATAATATTGTAGTTTAGGTTTAAGGATTTGTAGCGTTGAAATTATTTTAAACATTATATGTTTTTGTTATTATATATCGAATATACAAATGTGTGTATATTCGGTAAGTGTTTATATAAATAAGTGTTTATACAAATCGAAGACATGGATTGGGAAGACACAGTTATCAGTTTAACGCTTGAAAGCTCAGTTTAGGTTTGAGATATTTTTATATTGTTAAAAAATGACATTTGGTTGACACTTTTTTGGTTGTATAAGTCAAAAATATTATTGAAAATGAAAGTTTTAAGCAGATAAAGAAAATTTTGTGAGGTAAATGAATTTTATTAATATTTACCAATGTAGTCAAAACCATTAACTCTGATGAATGATGAATAATATCATGGTATTAAAAAATAATGTAAAGAATTTTTCATTTTGTTCATAAATGAAGACTATGCATTTATTTTTGTAAATTATAGCATGCATTATTATCTGTGTATTCGTAAATAAGTCACATTTTCCTGATCAAATAATAAGACATAAGTTCCTTACATTATTATTATTTATTTATTTTGTAAGTAAATAATCTATTCCACTGGTTTGGGAATGAGCCTGATATTGTTTACAGATTTCAAAGAAATAAATAGTATAAACTGTGTCTTGTTTAGACTCTTGTAAATAACATTTTAACTTTAATGAAAGTATCGATAATATTTATTCGAATTGCTTTGCATATATATACTACATTTATTTATCTAATAAATATTATTTTTAATTCTGATAAGGAATTAAGTAAGATTTTAATTAATTCGATGATTTCTGCAATGAAATTCAAGATTTCAAATACTATCGTCCTTGATAGTTCAAACGAAGTGTTGTTCATTTCTTCCAACATTGTTAGATATTTTATTTTAATTTTAAATATGTTCACCTGAATATTGTAAATGAGTATAATAAATCTTTATCAATTTCTGTTGTTATATGTATTTTAAATATTTTGTTAATTTATGCTCCCATTTTATTTTCATAAGAAGAATTTTGAGGATAGTTAATGCTTACCTAATGTAGAAGCAAATGCATTGAGTCATCACTAACATTACTAGAGGATTATTTCAAGTTATTTTAACTAGTGAATAAAAGTATGAGTTACAGATCTTTAATTATATACCAGATTAATCAGAATGTATCACTATTTAAATTGAATCAGAGGAATGTGATTTCTAGGTTTTTTTGTCCCATTTCATCTTTATCTTCATCAAACATCTTTTGTGTTTTTTAACTTTTTCTTCAAACTTAAGTCGACTTCTGTCTGGTTTTCGGTATGGTATAGGTTAGATATTACAGGATTGCAAGCTTGGGACTCTGATCTGAAACTGGAACATGCAAATCATGTTCGCGAAAGAAATGAACATAAAATATGATTATACAAAGTAATTTTATTGATTTTTTCCGTATGGTATTGGTGTACATAATATCGAACTGCTACCTTGGAGCTCCGATCAGAATTTGGAACATGCAAATCATTTTTGCAAGAATAGTAAACGCATGCGGAAAATAGAATTAATACATGATTAGATTGAAAAATTCTGTTTTCTCAGAAAGGGTAAATTTGAGGCAAATAGTCAACAAATTCTTTTGGAAATCTTGTCAAACAATGTTATGATCTCATTCTGAAAAATATGGGCATATTAATTGAACTTTAATTTGATGCTCCCTTCTTATGCTGTATTTGATGAAAATACTTTTTGTATTAGTAGTTTCACATTTTTTTCCCTTGCAATTATAATATTATCCAATAACTTGTGTATTACTCATGTATTATTTCTTAATATATGAACTAATAAAGTTTGTAAAATTACACACTGCACACGCTTATAAAATTACTTTAAAGTTTAAAGTTACTTAAAAGTTTATAAAATTACTGCATACACTTCAGTTTTTTCACAACATAATAATGCTTTTTCTGGTTAGATCGATAATTTTAATATGTATTGAAATTATTAACAAACAGTATAATTTTAAACAGGAATATATGAAAAAACAAAAAAGAAATAATAAATTTGTCTTAAATTTAAAAAAATAATAATTCCTCTAAGTTAGCGGACAAAACCTTTTAAAATGACATAAAATTTTTTCTTAGTAAATAAAATAAGTTTGGAGCAATTTTATGTTTCGATGTCGTAACATTTACATTGGGATCCAACTTACTTTTAAATTTATGTTACAATAAATTCTTAACAACAAGAATAAATAAAGTTTGTTTTTAAATACTCAGATCTTACATTTATAAATTAAATAAGTTACCAAAAGAAAATGTAACGAAGCGAAAAATAAATTCGGCACTTCAAGAATATATTACCTTCCGTAAATTTAATAAGACTTTAAAGTAAAGGAATTGCCCCTATTCATGAAAAAATACAATAGGGATCCGATTAAATTTATTGACATTCTATAGAACTTATAGCAGTGAAGCTCCAAGCTTCAAGTAAGCTTAACATGCAAATAAATCTTGAGCCAAGTCATTGCCATTTCGTGGAAATGTAAAATCAACGAAAAGGAAAGAAGATTAAAAGAATTTTTCGAAAATGAAGTTGAGATATCTTTGATTTTTAAAATGTAGCTGAAAAATCCTATTCATGAGAGTAATAAGTTCCGCTTGCCTTCTAGCTTCATCACTGACGACACAGTTCAATTTTATATTCAACTCAGAAATTCAGAAATAGCCATAACATATTCAAATTTATTATTCTAAAAGTACCATTTGAACTATATGGTGGATTAAAATAGCATTCTTAGCATTTACATTACAAAGAAGTTTAAGTTCACAAGAAAGCAATAGTTTCAATGTTTTTATTATGTTTATAGCTCAGAAAAATCATACTCTGTTTTGTATCTATAATCATATTCTTTTGATCGAATACATGAGATTTGCTTCAAAGTTTTTAGCATTTAAATTACTGATGTAAAGGGATAGAATGTGAATGATAAATTTTTTTTTTTCCATGTAGTAGATCTAAAAACCTGAATATTTATGATCACTCAGTTAAGGATTTTTCTATTCATTCATTTCTTTTTCTATATTCCCAGAATAAGAATTTAAGCGGAACATTTTATTGCATATTTGTTATTGCTATTAATAGTGTGGGAAGTTTAAATTTATTTCTACCACTTTAAAGATCTTTTATCATTATGCTGTTTGTAAATGTTATTTGTATCAAAAGAATTACAATTACATTATTCATGCTTTGTATTAGCATATTAAGTTTAGAAACATTAAATATTATTGTGTTTTGAAATTATACGAGACAATATGCGTATTTTTTTAGTGTTTAGAAAAATGAAGGCATATATTCTCATTTTTATAAATAATAATTTTTTTTTCTGCGTTTTCCAGTTATAGTATTGAGCATTACATTATTTCCGGCTAATACCTACAAGAAGCATTATTAAATAAAGAAAGAATTAATTAGTTTATCTGCTCCATATATGGTTTATACCATTTCCTTTGATATTTTCTTTATCAAATAAATAGTATCTCTGACGGTATTTATTTGAATCAAATACATAGTATTTCGGAAAAAAACAATGTCGTTGTTCTAGGAAATTGTTTCATTCAATTATTATAAAATAAAATATTTTCGGTGTGCATTTGATTAATTTAAAAAGTACATAAATATAGCAAGCGATACTTAAATAAACAACAAGTAGTTCTTATGCTTATATATCACAATTATTAATTTACAACATATATTTCATAGCAATAAAAGATGCAGAATATTATTTGATTTGATTTTTAATATATGTATTGAAATGTGGCATATTAGATTGAAACGGACATGGATGTTTCAAATCCCAGGTCCAGTGTTCTCCGAAAGAAAATAATTTAGTGAAAAAACAGATACGAGAATTTAAGAAAAATTGCATTGTCCCCATGCATAATTCAAAATTATTTGTCCTTTTTTTAATGCACTAGCTTGTCTATGTACAGACGGTTGTGCCCAATGGATACCAAATCATTTTACAGTTTAAAAGAAATTCAAGATGGAAGTCATAAAAACCACCTAAAACAAAAATGTAAATTGACAAAACTGTTTAATTAATGATTTAAACACGAAAAAAGAAAAAAAAAAGAAACATATTTAAAGATTTTATGAATAAGATTTGTAATAATTATAAAATAAATCTACTTCATTTAATATTTAATTTTCTTTATGAACGAATTTATGAATCATTACAAAAAAAGTAAGCAATATCCTTTTTTGAAAACAAATAATCTCTGTAATTAATTTCTACAAATTAAAAATCAATAATTCAGTTTTAAAATATCAACTATGTAAGTAACTAAGCCATCCCTTGAAAACGTTTGCTAGATAAGTATTTTCTTTTCAGTTAACTTCTGTATTCTCGACAGACGTCTAGAAACTTATATAAAACATTAAGCAAATTTTCAACATATTTATAAAATAAAGATCTTTTGTTGAAATTAGTATACTTCGAAAATATTATATTTACTTCTTTTAGAAATTTTGGGCTGCAAGAGTAATTCAGTTATCATATATTTATAAAACGAAAAAAAAAAAA
>JAPMOQ010015917.1:0-11758 GCA_026543055.1 Argiope trifasciata
TTGTCATCTGATAATGTATCATTGATACATATTGTCATCTGATAATGAATCATTGATATTGTCATCTGACAATGTGTATCAATATCAGATACATATTCCGATATTGTCATCTGACAACATGTATCAATATGATACATATTCTGATATTGCCATGCGACAATGTATCATTGATAAATATTGCCATCGGACAATGTGAATCAATATCAGATACATATTCCGATTTTGTCATCTGACAATGTATGATTGACACATATTGACATCTGACAATATGTATCAATATCAGATACATATTCCGATTTTGTCATCTGACAATGTATGATTGACACATATTGACATCTCACAATATGTATCAATATCAGATACTTATTCCGATAGTTTCATCTTACAATGTATCATTGATACATATTCCGATATTGTCATCTTGCAATGTATCATTGATGCACATTGTCATCTGACAATGTATCATTGATACATTTTGTCATCAGACAATATGTATCAATACCGGATACATATTCCGATATTGTCATCCGACCATATCTGATTATCAGATAGAGCTGCTGCAGTTACAACTAGTGCTGCTTTACAAGGTTTGGGTGTAATCATAGAAGATCCAATCAATGCAAGAGAAATGATTAAAGTTAGAAGCCATCTGAAGCTGAATCAAATAAGATAAGGGACCAGGTTATCGACTTTCTCCGGCTTCCTTCTCACACGCAAACAGTGGAACGAACTTAGGCACTGGTGACCGAATCGGCTCAAAATATCTGTGGTTCAATCGCAAGAGAAGGACGTGTAAAGGTGAAAATTTACTTGCCAGTGAATATGCCAACTTTTAATATAAAAAATAGTTTCATGTGGTATCGTAGTAGAAACAAGCATTTTCCAGCTGCAACGTTTGTAATCATTAAGAATGGAGAAAAAAATCTATAAAATTTAATATTGAAAATAGGTAATTTTATTATTATTATTATTGAATCTTGCAATTAACATTTTTCCAATTTTAATGCTTATAAATGCATTTAAAATAAAATTTTGTAACAATTTACGAAAGAAAAATTTGTAAAAAGGAAGAAAAAAGTATTTTTCAGCTGTAATGTTTGTGATCATTAAGGATACAGAACTAAGAGTCAGAACATTTGACATTAAAGAATTATTATTATTATTAAATTTTGTAATTAATATTTTTCTGATTGTAAAGCTTATATATGCATTTAAATCAACTTTTATTATAATTTAAGCAAGAAAAATTTGTGAAACAATAATTTATCAAAGTTTATGATTTATCAACTTTTTTACAAGTTTTAAGTTTTTTTGGGGTAACTAAAAATAATAGAATATTGCAAAGAACTTTTTTTCTTACTTTTTTGTACCTAAAAGACAAATTTTCCCTTTTATTGCTAAAATAAACTTAAAAAAAATTTTAAAGCAATTTCCGTTCCATTCTGCTCCAAGCATAAATGAAATACACGATATCTACAAAAAATAAAGCATTAAATGAATGAAATGACTGATTGAAGATATGAAATGCCGGCATCCTGGCCTAGGGGTAGCGCGACCTCTCCGTGATTTGGGAGACCGGAGTTCGAATCCTGGTTCGGTCATGGGTGTCTTCCTTTCTGTCCTATATGTGAGTTGCGTGTTTGAGCCCCTTGTGAAAAAGGGTTTGCGCAAGCGAATATGTGTATCATCTTCGTTTAAGCTAGAAGTTAGACTTCTGCTCAGCGGTTTTTACCCTCAGAAGCTACCCTTTTTTGTGTTAACATGGACACGACAGTAACAACATCTAAAATTCCTAAGTGTTGAATGAAACCAATCAAATGCATGCAAGTTTATCATTTTGAATTCGATTATTAAAAACTGCAATGGTTTAAATAGATGAAATTCGATTGTTCACTTGCCATTAAAATCGTAATTGAGTGTTAAATTTTCATTTCAAACAAAAAGAGGCGTTGAAAATGCCTATTGGGTTTTCTTCAAAATAATATGAAGAATATTTTCATGTGTGATGCTCTGAAAATAAAAATCTGAGCACTTGTATAGCGTTCCCAGCCTTACCCAAGATTCATAAACTTATATGGGAAAAGTGATAAAATCAGCTTCATGAAAATTTTTAAGGAAGTATTGATTTATTTAAAAAAATCTTTTCAATTCTAACTTTTTAAATGATTATATCACCTCTAGTTTAAGCTGCCTTTCGATCTAATTAATAACATTTATTCACCATGTTTCATACATTTTTAATTTAAACGCTCCTTTTCTAAAAAAATTTAACGAATTCACTTGAGAATTCATCTTTTAGAAACGAAATTAAATGACGTCAAATCCACCCACATGCAATTTCTGTAATATGTCCTCCGAGAATAATTTTCAAATAATTTTTTTTCCAACTAAACTCTTATGATCCAATAACGCTCACGACCAATCATGATTTCAGAGCGTGCCAGTATCTTTTTCTAGTTTTCTGCGTTATACTACCTCAGGATCAAATGATAAATTCTTAAGTAGCATTATTGTAAGTAAAGCGTTTAAATTTTGCTTTAGAAGATTTCAATTATAACTTTATCGAATTAATTTTGTTGGTGACACTTTCAACGAATTATATATTACGATATTAACTTATATAACTTTAATTTCTGAAATATCAAAAATCTTCAGAAATTAAAGTTAAATTTGGTTCTTCTTACTGTTTGGTTTTTTGGATCTTCTTATTATTTTTGGGTCATGTTATTTGGTTAATTATGATTCTACAAAATTACTGAAGAACCATAATGTCCTGGTGTAGGGGTAGTGCGTCTTCTCAGTGATCTGGATAGTACAGTAATGCTTGTGGTGACATCTAAATAAGCCAGTTGTAGCCACCAGACATCAGCGTACGCCTTTGTCGAATGGATAAATTGTTAGACTTCAAACCCAAACATCGCAGGTTAGATCATTAGCGGAATTCAACATACGCATTGGCGCAATTCCGCCAAACATTCGCCACCTTGTTGACCTCTGACCATGAACGTTCAAACAGCTGTCGTGGCGCCACCTTTTCGCAGCAAACGCAACCAACAGAAAGTCGTCAGACTGACTTGAAGCTGCAATCAAAATCGTCAGACACATTTGAAGCTGCATCAACTCTCTATGCTCGCCATTACGCTTGGCGATACCGAAATACTATCTTTGCTCGCCATAACACTTGGCGCTATAAGATCATTCCCCTCTACAAACTCACTGATAGGGGAGTCTTGTGGTGACATCTTAATAAGCAGTAACTGCCACTAGACATGAGCGTTTTTGTCGAAAGATACAGTTACGTGACTTCAAACCCAAACATCGCAGGCTCCATCCTTGGCGGAATTCAACCTACACATTGGCACGATTCCGCCAACGCCGCCACCTTCAAGTGCGAATTAATATAATGACCTAATATTACTCCTCCTATCAACTCGAAAGAGTAAGGATAAAATTACAGAATGCGCTACCTCTACAACAGCAACACTAGTGGGAACTGTGGTGCAGTTGTTAGGCTATCACTGACCACGGTACAACCCTTCCCTAAATAAGTACATCCTGACCGGCGTCTTGGCATAGGGGTAGCATGTCTTGCCCGTGATCTGGGCGTCCCGGGTTCGGGCATGGTTATTCTTCCTCTGTTCTATCTTTGAGATGTGTGAATGTTCCCTGTAAAAAGTAGCCGTGCATGCGAATGAGTGATACATGAGTGACAAAGTCGAAGTCGCGCTACTGAGACAAGAGACGATCCTATACTCTTAAAAAATAGCCCTCGTGTGGCTTTTAAATGGGACGTTAATATAAATAAACTAAACTAAACCTATACTCTTAAATTGCTGTCTTCGTCGCAGCGGGCTTGTCAAAGGCAAGTGCAATAAAAAAAACACAATTCTCTCTTCTACTACTAATGTCTTTGTCGGCGTTCTGGCACAGGGGTAGCGCGTCTTCCTGGGTTCGAGTCCCGGTTCGAACATGGTTGTTATTCCGTGTTCTATCTGTGAGTAAGGAGAATGTGCCCCCCATGTAAAAAGGGGTTGTGCAAGCGAATGTGAAGCATGAAGTATCTAACTCGTACTCTTGGCTTCTGGAAAACAAGAGAGGCTCATTTAGGCTTAAAATGGCTGACAGAGATCAGCGAGTTTGGCAATGACAAGTGCCATTGAAAAAAAAAAACTAATATTTTTAGTAAGTTTTATTTTTTCTTATTTATCCGAATAAATTTTCACTTTTTAAGTAAAGTTCAAACATTAAAAGTAGTAAAGTTCAAACATTAAAAGTAGTAAAGTTCAAACATTAAAGTGAGTAAAGTTCAAACATTATAAAGTAAAGTTTAAACACTAAAGTAAACTAAAGCTCAAACATTATAAATCTTGGGAATTTCCGCTTAAAAAGCCAAAATTAATAAATTACTAAATAGAACGATGATGATAATAATGCGACACTTCCAGAATTTTTTTTTCTTCGATGAGCTAAAGATTTTTCAGTAATCCATCATAGCATGTTTTTACAGGCGTGAACATTAAGTTTTCTTTTTAAAAGAAGTATTTGTGTAATATTGAGCTTAAGTGAATTTTTATTGTTAATTTGGGAAAAAATGCAAATAGAAACTTTCAGCTTTCTTGAATATCGTTACGAGCGTGTAGTTTTGCTTTCCCGCTCTGATACTGTCATCGTAAGGGCGAGAGATTACAGGAATATGTATTGGATAGTGAATGGGTGTAATGTCAGAGGCATGGCGACAAACTTGGCGATCATCTCGCCACTTGGCGACGAATTCGGCTACAAAATGGAAAGTACCTAACACATCGATAATTTTCCCGATCCACCCATGAGGAGCCGAGATACATATAGAATGATCCTGATCGGTCTAGAAGGTTTAGCCCCGCCTTCCGCCACTATATAATTGCCAGCCATCTGAAGCGGTGGGCGAATCAAGCGAGAAGCAGCACAGTTGAGTCAATCGGAAAATGAGTAGACCTGAATATAGAGGCCTTGAAAAGGAATCAAGCCGAAGTACGACGGTCCGGTGTTCAACGAAGAAGACAAGCAGTGCGACAGAATTGATCGAGAAGACCTAAATAGAGGGTGTTTATGTGATTTCATTATTTTTTAATTTTTTTGATTTAGTTAATTATTTTATTTATATGTCTATTTTTTTGTAAACAACCATATCTGATGTTGATGTAAAACTGGTGCAAGCAGGCATCTCGCTCGCTCTCCGTTAGCGGCAAAAAGTTTTATCACGTGCGCTCGTTGGCAGCAGTATAATTCTATTTTTTAAATATAAAATATATAAAAAAGAATTCGTTGTTTACGTTGTTCGCTCTAGTTAACAGTATTTTAAATATATTATGTGTTATCTTGTTAGCGGCATTCTTTAGTATTATATTTTGTGTTTCCTTATACATATGTGATCGTCTTCATGTTTTGTATATATATATGTGCGTGTCTGTGTGAAAAATAAACAAGAAATTAAAGAAGAATATTTCCTTGGAGTAAATACAAACACACACAGCGCTATACCATATACGTGTAAACAGAGGGGGTCTTGAATTGAAGAGTCCTGAACGGAGGACTGCTGATTTCTATGTGGCATATTCTGACGAAGCCTGCGTCGTGTGTCTTAGCCCGTTGTGTCGTTGTCGGGAACGGAGCTATCCTGAACTGAGAAGTAGTCCCGTTGTGGGAAATAGTGAGTCGGCAACAAAGGCAAGAAGAGACAGAGGAATAGTTTCAGCCCGCTACGGAGAGACCTACTTGAGCGTAGAAAAGAATCCCTTAAAGATTCCCTCTCCTGCCTGAAACCTATCTGGCCGCTTTATGAGTTGTGAACGTTGTCACTACAGAATTTCTGCCTGTGGACTTTTGTTGCTATTGTAGACTACTATCTGCAGTAGAGTACTGCTGTGCGCTGTCCTGTGTGCTCGTCTCGGCTGTATATAGTTGTCTCCTTACATAGTTGTGTTGTAAATATTTGTCGTCTGTGCGCTGTCCTGACTTCGTCCTTTAAATAAACTTTGCCTGAGTTGTGTCGTCTACTAAAGGACTGATCATTGTCTATGTCATCATCTCTTCTCACACCATACACACCCACTATACGAGTAAAAAGAACCCGACAGATTTTAGGGTATAGGAAATCCGTAACAATATAAACACAATATGATAAGTTCTGTTAATTTCTCATCATCAGATTCTGTATTCTAGTGATATAGATGCTTCCGGACCGAAATCGTATACTGTAACAGGATGACATAAAAAAATACAAAGCTCATATTGACGTAAAATGAGGGAAAGTAAAAATGAAATCTACGACCGCAAATTTCAAGTTATCAACTGAGAACCTTATTTTTAAAGTCATTATTTGACTCAATTAATTTAAGTCATTTACCAATTTAGACTGGTTTGAAACAATCACGAGATTCTTCATCGGTCTCTCTTTCTCTCTACGCACGCACGCACACACGCACACACACACACACACACACACACACACACACACACACACACACACACACACACACACACACACACACACACACACACACACACACGCGCGCGCGCGCGCGCACGCACGCACGCATGCAAGCACACTATTTACCAATACATTTTTTAAACAAATTAATTTATATAGAATTTTTATGAAAACAATAATTTGCAAACATGAATCGCTATTTTTTTACTTTCTGTGACCTTAAAACTATTTCATAATGGATTAATCTTAGAACAGGAGTCAAATCTTTCGATGTTTCTCACTTAATAATGAATGAGGTGATCACCTTATTAAAATTGTTATTAAACAGAAGTGTGTTTGAGCGCATTATAAAAATTAAATGATTTAATTTCCTAAAAAAATTACATTCCATTAAAACAACAGCTATAATGTCATAATTCTGCGCCAATATTTTTAAAAAAAAATATTCACTATCAAAGTTAGCACACGTAATAATAAATCAATATTGGTAAAAGCAGGCCAACCTTTTAAAAATGCATCTGCTTTGAAAGAAGAGCAAATAATAATAATGCAATACTGGTAAAAGCAGGTAAAGCCAGACTCCTCGCTTTTAGGTTTATTCTCAAGGGTGGCTTCTATTCTAAATTTTATATATCCATCTTGATGCATATTTCTGATGCACATTTCCCTGAAAAAAAAAAGACCTTTTGGGGATAGATTTTGTTCGTAAAATAAAGGAAATATATAATTCTGAAGTAAAAACTACATTCCAAATTTCATAATGATAATCTTTTGAATTCTTTAGTAATCCTGGTCATTAATAGATATTAATCTGAATACTTTTTTACGAATCTCGGAAATATCTAAATCGTGGAAATTCATCAATATATCGCGATTAAAGTTTTTAACAATTACAATTCACAGTACAAATTGCTTTAAATTAGTTTCTTTGTTTCTGTAATAGTATCAATATTTGATTTTGTGTAGATTTAGTAATTAGTAAGGTATGATATTGTTCAACTAAATTTACTCTACTTACAAATATCGAAAATATCCAAATCGTGGAAATTCATCAATATATCGCGATTAAAGTTTTTAACAATTACAATTCACTGTGTACATTGCTTTGAATTAGATCCTTTGTTTCTGTAATAGTACCAATATTTGTAAGATGTGATACTGTTCAAATAATATTTACTCAGAATTTACGCCATTTCAGATAATTTTGCCGAATAAAAGATGTAAGAATTGAGAAAAAATATATATATTCACCTGAGAAGTTCATATGCAAAAGATCCGCCATCGTTTTTGTGGAATGAAATTCAGTATCATAACAAAAGCGAAAAAATGGAGGACAAAAAAAAAAATTCGAAAAAAATTGAAAAGAATGGAAATAAAAAATTGCAACGACAAGATTATTGGATTAGAAATCAAAGTGAAAGATATAAAAAATGAAGCATGGGAGGATATTTTTTCGGGTCAAACTATTCCTGATATAATAATAATAAAAAAAATCCACTTCAAATATTTTGAAAAAGTATCCTTAAAAGTTCTAAAAAAAGTGCTGAACAAAGAAGAACAATGAAAAGCTAGAGAAGAACTGTTTGCTCAAACTGTATCTGGCAACCGGCCAATAATATGAACACGTGACTTCATGGGAGAGAGATGAAACTCATTCAGGAGTTTGAAATAAAAATCCGATCTATTTTTTTTTCGCATTTTTGGTTTGAATAAAAAAAATATCGAAATTAACTTATTATTTTTACCTGAAAGAATTGCCGATATCAAAGGATTTTTTTTCTACTTAAAATTGTTTTTTGTGGCATTTTTTTTTTTGCAAGGACTAAGTGAGAGTTTAATCTTTATTATTTTTTTTACTTTCAGAAATGGTTATTAAGCTAATATACTATGCTTTATAAAGAAAAAAGTCTGTTACTAAATAAATACGTGTTACAATTTGTAAAAAGAAATTGGAACTGTAGAATGTATGTTAATTTCCACCTAAAAATATCAGAAAAAAAACCAAGAAACTAAAAAAATAGTTGCTTTGAATTCATTGTTCTTTCTTTTTAAAGCTGTTTGGTTTTT
Source organism: Argiope trifasciata (assembly GCA_026543055.1). Classification (NCBI taxonomy): domain Eukaryota; kingdom Metazoa; phylum Arthropoda; class Arachnida; order Araneae; family Araneidae; genus Argiope; species Argiope trifasciata. The sequence continues at coordinate 8,537 of JAPMOQ010015917.1, forward strand.
GCCACTTTATTTTAGCATCAAACATGGATAGAACATTAATAGGAAAATGTTTGTAATAAGAAAAATAAAAGAAATAATTAGAACATATTCTAAAAACTCTGGTAACATTTAAAATACTGCATTTTAATTAGTAAATTCAATTTCATTAATCAATTTATGCGACTACGTTAAAAACCACTTAGGTGTTTAATGTAGTCTACGTTATCGACCACTTAGGAGAATTTGTTTTAATTGTTATTTCTTGTAATTCCGACTTTCCTCTTTTCAAAGCAATTTATCATTTCTAAAAAAAGAAGGCCTGACCAATCATCTAGGGTCACATATTTTTTCAGCTAAAATTTGTTTTTCACTTCAATGTTTTCAAAAGTTTAATTTTAATAAAAATTCTTCACTGTTAACATGTTAGCTCAAAAACTAATGGCATTTACATAAAAATTTCACAATGTTTTTTAAATAACGTGGGAAATGAAATGAACCAAAAATTTTATTGTTAATGAAATGCGTTTTCATTTATGGGTGTTTTTAGAAAAATTAAGTTTGGAATTTATGAAAGAAATGCATATATTAGAAGAGTTTTCTCCATAACTTCTTTACATCTCAACATTTCTCTTAGATTTTGGTTCATTTCATTCATCATTGTATTCTATAACTTGTGTACAAAGAAAAATAAGATTGTTGCATTGCAATTTTGAGTAAAATGTTAATCATTTTGGTTAAATTTCATTGAAATGTACTATTTAATTTACAAAATATATATTTTCAAATAGTTTTGTTGCATTTATAGTATTATGTATTATAATTGACAATACATCTATTAAAACTATGGATTTTTTACAATAGCATTACATGAACAAAATTGTAAGAAGAAAAACAGCACTACAATTATGTGTAGAGTGTTAACCGTTTTAGTTCAATTTCATTACAATTTACAACACATTTTCCTATTTCACAAAATATATAATATTTTGAAATATTTTTTTTTTTGTATTTATAGTACTTTGTATCATAATTGACAATACATCTAAAAACAGTAAGTTTAAAAGTTTTTAAAAAATCCAATTTTTCAGAAATTTTCCTTCGAATGTAATCAGATACCTTAATTGTTGGTGTTATGCTTTGTGAGCATTTCATTCTGTATCATATTAAAAACTTAAAATAAATAAATAATAATATAAGGCTATAAGAAGCATTCGTTGAAGACAAATTTTTGTATGAATAGTATAAAGGAAAATCGTCACTGTGATACAATTTCGCAAAACTGATATAAAATTGGGATTTCTAAACTATTGCTATATATTACAAACGCAACATGTTCAATACTTTTATAGGCAATTAGGATATTTATTTTTTTCGAGTTTATAGAGTTTTTGTTTCCTATTTCTTTGGAAAAATCAGTTAAATACAGGGTACGCCAGGGAAACTTACTTATTTGAAAAGTCAATAAAAACAAAAGTACTTCAATTAATGTTTTAATTCTTTTTTCATTTGAGAATTCAGTATCCCAATTGTTTTTTCTTACAGTTTTAAAAATAACATCAGCAAAATGGAGATCCCCGTTGCACATACTTTAATTAAGTCCGTTTTTGAAGTTCGTGTCCAATCTTTGCAGCATATCAATAGGTATGTTGGAAATGGCGCCGCGAATGTTGTTTTTAAAGTGAGCTATGGTCCGTGGTTGATCGACATAAACCAGGGATTTCAAAGTGAGCCTCGTCATTGAAAAAAAAAAAACGATCGCGTCTTCAAGCAAGTGGTCAGGCAGCATTTCACATGCATTTTGACGGGCAACAAAATCGCGTCCAGTTAATTCTTGCACAACAGCCAATTTATAGGGATGAAATGGGAGGTCTTGATGGAGAATTCGTCGAAGAGTGGTGTCAGAAATTCCCAGAGCAGCTGCGCGTTTGCGAGCCGAACGCAGAACTGACAGACTCACTCTTTCGACATTTTCCGGAGTTCTGGTGGTCCATTGATCTCCATTTCTGAGTTTAGCGACACTCCCGAAATGAGTTAACAAACGACAGAATCGAATTGTGGCTAAGAATGGGGGTGTGAGGAATAATTTCAAAGCGAGCGCGGAAAGCACGTTGCGTATCAACAAGTGAACGACCATTAGAAAAGCAGCTCTAGACGGCGAAGGCCTGCTATTCTCTAGAGAGAAGCAAACTTATGGACTTTCCCCTCTAGTAGCACCAATTATTATGCCTCTACCTAACCAACTCACCACTCGAGAGCTTTATCAAATAAGTAAGTTTCTCTGGCGCACCCTGTACTTTAGTTGAGAAAGTACAGCAACTGTCTTGGAATATGAGATTTTGCAATAAATGTAATTAATTGGTTCAGCAGTATTAATGTCCCGTTTTAAAAGAATTATAGGAATAATAACCAAAAGCAGAAGTGTAACTACTGTCTTTGGGTACTTAGCGGTACACTCAGAAACTTCTGCTCCCGCTTTCAGTGGTAACGCGAATCAGCAGGGGTAATCGTCATCAGCAATAATTTTTTTTTAAAAATTTTTGCTACTTAACTGAGTCTCATATTAATACAGACATTGCTATTGATAAAATCATAAGTAAATTTCTGATTTTAGCGATAGAATATTCTTTCTTCTGTCATAATAACGATAAGACAGACGAATAGAGCCGAAAATGCATTTTCTAATATATTCAATACTTGAATAAATGAAATCTTCTTCAAATATTTAAAAATGACTAGTCACCTTTCACAATTATCTCGTTCGTTCAGAATTTTTAGGCTGCCAAACGGCTGATTTGGAATGCATTTTTTAAAAATGTTTATTTATTATTTGGTGCGATTGAGAAAAATATTAATCAATATTCTACAAAATATTGAAGGTGCGAATTAAATAATACGTATAACAATGAAATAATATCAGGATTAAAAAAATTATTTATTTTTTTAATGTCCAAGGGAAAAAAAAAATCCATTATAATCTTAACTTTTATAAAAACATGCGGTTAATTGTTCTTACGAATCAGTTTGAATTTCATAATATTAAATGAAATGCAGATATTAAAATATTCAATAAATGAGTTTGAAAACTTCGTATACAGATCTGTTTACTTTTCACTGTTGCCATTCGATAATAAACAATAATTGCGATTTTAGAGCCCTGTATGTTAACGTTCTATACATAGATCGTTTGTCTGAGTAAACATTATCGAACGTTGGACATAACCGGAAACAACACTTTATAATAAC